>MJUU01054283.1:18521-34494 GCA_002080025.1 Modiolus philippinarum | reverse complement strand
ATAAAAAACATGGCTGCCATCACTGAACATAGTTTAACATTGGACCCTAAGGGAAAATCACATTTTCATTTTCTCCTCTGATACCACTGAAGCAAATTCAACCAATCTTTACAGTAAGGAGGTATGGAAGGTACTTTACAAATATTGCTCATTTCATTTAGATCTGACAAAAAACATGGCCTCCAGTGCACAACATAGTTTAACATTGGAGCCAGGCATGAGATAACCATCCTTATAATCATAATCTCTGAAACTAATTAAGCAAATTTAACTTAATGTATAGGTCCTTTGCAAAAATATTTCATTTCAATAAGATCAGACAAAAAACACGGGTGCTAATGAAGAACATAGCTAAACATTTGACACCATTGGTAAGAAAACATCATTTTAGTCATGTATGGTATAGAAGCATTTTGACAGGTGAGCGATAAAGGCTCAGTCTCTGAGCCTCTAGTTTTATTTCACAAATCAAGACCCATGGAGGGCAATAACATATATATTCATGTTTAAAATAAACAATGAATGGATATGAAGTAAATGTACAGGAGACAAAGTATCTATTAATATATGGTAAAACTAGAAAAGGGTCAACGCTTTTATTGTTGTTCTTCATCTTTGAGTCGCCATGAGGCCTTATTTTTAAAGAAACCTAAACAAACAAACAAACAAACAAAAACAAACATGAATACTACATATTGCAATTAAAAATACAGTTTCCTGATGTATGAAATTATTTTTATTTAAATCACACTCCAAAGACAATTTATCAATGAAGTATGCGTTACTCACCGAATGGGTTATATTTTGGTATATCAGAATTAATGAAGTTTTTTGTTCAATTCCCTTAAATAAAATATCCATTGTTTTAAATAACAAAATACCGAAGTTACTGTTAATTTATTTTCTGCATATGAATATTTCGGCCACTTATGTCTCAATAGTGCAGATAAAACCAAAATTATTTGGAGACCGTTAACCGGAAAAACGCATAAAAGCTGATAGAGGAAAAATAACAAAAATGATCTAAATAGAAAAGGCAAAATTCAGCTTAGGACAGAGCTACACACCAGGGAGATACTCCTTAGTTTTAAACAAAATTTACAAAAACTTAAATATTGCAAATTTCAATAAAATCGGCTTTCAGGTCACCACCGGAGTGCTGAATACTGGATGAATTGCGAGACAACATTTATATCAAATGTATTTTAGTAACTGATTATCTATAGATATAATATATAATTTTTGTTATTTCTTCTGTGTATGGAAAAAGGGAAATGTTGTTCTTGTAGGCACAACTTTTATTAGTGCCCGACATGTCATTTAAATCATTATTACATGAAAAAAGATAATGAAATCCATGAATTGATTATTAATGTATGTGTATGGTTGGTCGATACATAAATACAGAGTCAGAACATGATGCTATCATACAGATTTTAGCTTTCGTTGATGATCTTCTTAAACTTTAATGTACTCATACTCTTCTGCCTTCCCCATCTGTGAACCTGAAACAGAACGAACGTTTTTTTCAGGAAAGGTTAATAATGTAGAAGGAACCACAGAGTTATTTGATTAATCTACTATTCAAAGATATGTAAGTATTCACAGATAATGTTTTTGTGATATAATGAGAAATACTCTACCAAACCCACACAAAACTCTTACACTGCTTTCTGCACTAGTTAAATAACAAACAAAATTAATATGATAGAGGTAGTAATAGAATAACCGAACAGAAAAGCAAAAAATCAAAGATCCAAAAAGACAAAAAAGGTGAAAAACAACCCAAAACAATGTCGACCTCAATGGTCCTGACTTGGCACATGCATTTCAAAAGAAATGGTGGCTTAAACATGTTCAAAAGCGCGCCGAACCACCCCTGACAAAAACTTTATTGAACAAAGCAAGCCCATTAAAATAAACACAACAGGCTGTCTTTTGCACAGTTTAAATAAGTTATTAATGCTATAGATTTATGACTAAAGGTATTTATATTTTGATCCTAGAATATATGCTCGATATAATGTTGGATTTACGAATTGGCGTTGTAAATACTGGACTTTCTGAAATTTTGCAAGATAATTACCTTCTATTCGCTATTCCTTTCTCGAATGCTAAACCCGTTAGAATTCCTACATTAAACAAGTTAGCGTCACTTTCTCAAGATATTAACAATTTTTACTTTCGAAAATCGATGGTTTGATTTGTTATGTTTTTAGTTTTTCGCTGTTTTCACTATTGAGATGTAAGTTTACTTTTCAACCAAACGACCTCATAATGCATATAGTAATGTCCGCTTGGTCAGCACCGTCAATAGGAAAGACGAAGAGAGATTATGGAAAAAGGCTTTTGAGGAAGAATATTGGCACTTGCTTAACAAAAAAGTAAATTCCATTGCTTTCATGTAATTTTGCAAATCATGAAATTAATGTTGCTGACATATAAGATGACAAGCAGTCTACTTCCGTTGTAAAACTCAAAATATTACTACATTAGAATGGAAATACTAGTAAACCATATCCGCCCGATAAATTACTAACATTTGAGTATTAGCTTCTGTTGTTTTCAAATATTTTCTCTCGGTACATGTTATGCTCGGTATAAAATATTTGAAAAAACAAAACAACACAAAATATTACTTAAATAACAATTAAGTGCGCTATCCGTAGTTATTTTGGTAAATAATGCATGTAACAGACGCAGGGGATGATTAAGGTTAGAAATAATATCTGTAATGTTTTATTGCAGAGTTGAAATATTTAGAAACTGTGAAAAAGGGAAATGAACACTACAGCTTTGTTATTGAAGGCAGGTTCCTGATTTCGAAGTGTCAATTTTCATTTTCCACAAGTCATCGAATAAACCATCTTGAAAATTTGCATTAATAAAATGCTATATTTAATTTACAAAATTTTTAGCGGTGACGATATTTGACATAGCATTTTAGATAAATGTTAGTTTGGAGACCAAAACATATCACACCTTTTGAAATATGTGTCCTATGCCGGGCATACTTACCCGTTCGCAGCACCTGATATCATTCTCTGTTTTTACGGGAGCTCACACTTTAGGTACCCTAGTTTTGTCATAGTGCTACCTTTACTTTTGTCTTTGTTTTTCTGTATTTTTGTTTTTGTCATGTCTCTGAAATTCGAGTTTTGTAAATACCATCTTCTACGTTCGGTTTGGTGTTTTCCTGCCGTTATCTCAAAGATTACAAATCAAAAAGTTCAGCATTTAAGGGTAAATCAGATGTAGAAATTCTTTAAACCTTGGGTTTTTAATAGAAAGTACATCGTCTTTATATCTGAAGCTGAAATTAAAAGTTTTGTTTCTGTTTTAATAGCATTTTTTATGCTTTGCTTCATACGAATAAAGGAAAAAGTCAGCTAAAAGTGGCGCACAATTTGTTCCCATACGAATCCCTATTGTTTGTTGAAAAACACAGCCGCAGCATTCAACAAAATTGGTGCCGATCAAACGCCATTTTCACTGTGTATCTTGTTGTAACGCAGTATGGTTCTTAACAAAATATGTTTTTTTTCTTTTCCTATTACCAAATAGGAATACCTGCGTTCTCCGTTTTCCGTAAAAAAACATTGATTTATCAGATCTGAAACTACTGTTTTAAGTTTATTATGTGAGATGGTTGAATAACACGTAAAAAATTCAAACGTTCAAATACTATTGCAGTATGCAAGACTGTTTGTGGAGCTGTTTAAAAAGGTCTTTGGAATTTTTCAGAATCCACATCTGATTCAAGCCGCTCGTAAAATAGCCTTTTTATAGCAGCTTTTTAGGCCATCTCTAACTGAATAAAGTGTTAAGGAATTTGGATATGGGCTTAGTGGTGCATCTGGTAGATCCTGCATTAATCTCTATAAGGATTCTTGTGAAGGCAAGGTATCAACTGAATGTAAGGGAGAAAATTGTTATCTTCATCCACTTTTATACCAAAGGGTGCTAATACAGAAGTATAATTTGTGATTATCTCGTCCCTAGATATTGTAGTTGGGGTGTAAGTAGGATTTCCGGAAGAATTGTCAATACATATCTCCTTAACAAGAGCGTCTAAAGTGTTTTTCTTACATACAAACACAATATTGTTAGAAGCTTTGTCTGCAGCTAATATTTAGTATTTTTATTTGGCGGTTTTCAAAAAGATAAACAAATATACTGGGTGTTCTAGTTTTGATAGAAGTTTTAAGCGAAGGACACGATTATTTTTATGATTTATTCGACCTGATCCTGTGTGAAAATGTCTTCACATCTTCTTTTTCCATTCTTGGCCCACATTTTGGCATAGTCCCCATTTGCATGCATCACAATCTTGAAGTTTTACTTCCAGTTGAAGTACTTGCGTCTACGAAATTTGGAACCTTTTGAAAAGATATCTCGTTATTTTTGGTTTCAACGATTTTTAGGTCACCACTTGTAACGTTTCTAGCAGGACAATAGTTGAATGGACAAGATCAAGTGCAATAAGGCACTTTGGCTTTAAAATCACCAATTTGGAAATCACGCAATAACCATTTGTGATTGAAGAAATACAAAAAATACCGAAGTTGCATAAAACACAGTAAATTTCGTTATGCTGTACACGTGTTTCAAGGAGTTACCTCTCATCAGCAGCATTAAAATCAAATAATATGGAAAGCCATAATCCAAAAGTTGTAATAAAAGAAGCACTCATTACCAAATAAATAATTACTAATTCTTAAAGCTAAACGGAAACATATGAGGACAAAAACAAACATTTTCTTACGAGTGTAGAATTCGCAACACATGAAATAAAGTTGCACTCATTCATCTTATCAACCTTAAAAATGTAACACAGTAGTTATGAAACGAACCGTTGTTGGGCACTATCAAAGAAATCAACCTTCCAAAAATCAACAAAATTTACCAATAAGAGAAATATATCAATTTCGGTTAAGATCGTATGAAATACATATCACAATATTAAGATTTAAATTGTCATTAAGTATTTACTTTTCTGATTCCTCTGTGGATATTTTGCACTTTGTGGTGGACAATCTTCATTAATGTATACCCTAAAATATATATAAAAAGTTGGTGCTGGATGTTGTCAATACTTGAATTACAAATAAAAAGAAATAATCTGTTTACGACTTCACAAAGAGTCCAACTATTTAAAACATAGTGGACTCGTATGTATATATCTGCATTGTATTTTTATTATTCAAATTAAATCTTTTCTCATCTTTGGTTTGCAGTATGTATAAAACCCATGTGGTACTCAACAGTTGTATACCAGTCGATTAAGATAAAGGGCTGCACTCGTGTTGTATATTGGTTTATATGATTATTTACAAGGGAGAGTAGCATATCTCGTGCTCCAAGAACATCATGGAAATATAAATTGTCATATTGATAACTGAACGAGTGTGACAACAATGCATGTATCAGCAGTCACACGAGAAAAAGAAAACGAAAAATTAAGCCAATATTAAGAACAGTCGATGACTCAAAGTAAATAGACAGTCGCAAGTAGCGAGGTCCTTATATTAAAGACATAAACCAATTTCAGTTGAGACCATTAAACGTCTTGATGTCAATTTTAGGCATTTTCTTATATCTCTAAATGACTTGTTTTCTGTTTAGCTATGTAAATATTTTTTGTGAAGTCCTCGTATTTTGTGGATGCTCCAATATCACGGGGTATAAAGTCTAGTTTAAGTTTTGGTTGGATGTAAAAAAATAAGTCGAAAGTTGTTGGCGTTGAGCTGGCTTAACGTAAAAAGTAGACTTGTTTTACTTTTTAATGCTTTAGAGTTCTTAAATATATGTCTATTCTTCGGTCATACGAGAATGATAGCCTAAATATTATATTTAAATTTTTCATGAATTCTTTCACAAATCGAGTCAAACAGCGTCAATGCATGAAAGTTAAAAACACATATACTAAGACGAAGGCTGAAAAGCTAACAAGTAAGTTCCGATGATTTCTGTGACGAGTATTTGAGAATCGGAGTTATAGTGTAAACATGGTCTTATATAGAAAAAAAAATGAAGATTAAATCAATACTGGTTGGATGACAATAATATAGGTAAAAAATGTTGGATGAAACACGTTTGCGTTTAAGGTCATACTTATTTCAATTTTCAACGATAACAGCAGGTATATTGACGATATCCTTACTATTGACAATCCCCAGTTTTTAGATTATGTCGACATCATTTACCCACAACAACTGAAACTTAATAAAGCTAATAATGATTCTAAGAATTGCCCTTTTCTGGATCTAACTATCATCGTTGACTCTGGTAAAATAAAAACTAAAATTTACGATAAAAGGGATGATTTTGATTTCAGTATTACTAATTTCCCTTTTCTTGACGGCGACGTTCCTCTAGCCCCATCCTACGGAGTTTATATTTCTCAACTGGTACGATTCGCACGCGTTTGTTCTACTCTTAACGACTTCAATGAACGTAACCTTACTATTACTTCAAAACTTTTGCAGCAAGGTTACAGATTTCATAAATTGTTAAATACATTTAAAAAGTTTTATCGAAGATATGAACATCTGACTTCTAAATATAATGTCACTCGCAAACAGCTTATTTCTAAGGGCATTTCCCATCCTCGATTTTACGGAAATGTTGTTAAAAAATGCCAGAAACTGATTAAAAATCCAGAAAAACTGGGACGTAACTTACATTCTTTACGCAATAGGGGATATCGAAAGAATATACTGCACGTGTCCGTTAAATTAGCTTTGGGATCCAGTGACCTGAGGATTTTACACACATACTGGCCTCTCACTGATACTGCCGATGTCTACTGAAATACATGACGATTCTTTACCAAACCCATTGGGAGTTTTGAATTTGATTTTCCTTCCGTAGTGCGACAGTGTTTTACCAGCGGACTAGGCTCCTTGAGCTAGCCGGCAGTTTAGCGGCGAGCACTCTTTGACCCATCTTTCAAAATTACGTTTTGTCCCCCCATTTTTCTTTTCTAGATTGTGGTCATGGAGTTAGTAGTCTACCTGTATGGGTTTTATTCGTATGTTTATTCTACGATAGGGAAACGGGACAGAGAAAGGGGAGGTTTGGGTACCCATAAACCGGTTTAACCCTACCGCTGGCTTTTGCTAGTGCCGGTACCAAGTCCGGCTGTCCCGAGTTCCTATCGTTGTTTATGTTTGTCTTTTGTATTTTTATTGTGGTTTTTTTCTTGTGCAGTTCCTATTTACTTTCTGGCATGTGGCTATGTTTTTCGGCCATTGTAGGTGTTTCCTGTTATCTTTTTTATTCAATAATAATAAAACGATACTAAATCTTATCTCATCAGACTTTTTTTTTCAGCATATAAGATAAATAGATTTTGACTTATTAGGTTTTTTTTTAAATGACAGGTTGTATGACTAAATACTTATAAAAATGTATAATTTTCATAAAGTTTGAATAACTTTGGATGAGAACCTCGGATATTCGTAGTGCTTTGTATTTTCAGAGGCATATAGATACTTATGTCTCTGGTATTTTAAATAACATCAAATTTTTTGATAAAAATGCGTATTTATTATTGAAAAATTGAATGCATTATTTTTAAGTTTCATCAAATAATTATATCAATTATTTTATTGTTGTATTGGTTCTATGTTGGCATTAGAAACCTGGACGAAACCCCATGCGCTCGTTTGAATTACCCTACGCGAGCGCCCTGAGAAAGACTGACCAATCAAAACCACAGCAACAGTGATGTGGACTATTTGTTCGCTAAAGCTGAGACAAAAGCATCTTTTAGTGAAGTTGTCTCTGCCCATTCATTTACACACTTATACAATCTACAGAAAATTGGACTCAGCATTATTCAATCAATGTAATTTAGAATCTAAAATTGTAAGCGGAGCTGTAAAACGGATATTTGCGACAGTAAGACCTTCGATTTACCACCCTACTCAAAATCATAATAAACAATCCGGTTTTCTGAATTTTAATGCAACCGCTCAAGATATAATTATTAGAAATTGGATATCTGGTATACTGACAACAAAATACAGATGTGACCGGAAATTTACTCTCTGCATATGCGCATTTCGACACCTTATTTCTCTTCAGTGCAGATGAAATCAATACATTTGGAAATCTATATACCGAAATATATGTGTAAAATTTAATAGGGAACAAATTAGAAATAAAATCTAAATAGGAAAGCCAAAATTATCTAAGGAAAGGGCTTTGCAAGAGGGAAATTCAAATAAAATGGGTTTTAAAAGCACGTAATTACTGGGTACCTAGTTATTGAATACCCTCGGGGATTAACAGTCCACCCTCAGAGTGCTTTAAGTTACGACAGTATATCGTGAACTTACTCAATGAAAATTTGGAAGCCATTTGCTAGGAATTCAAATAGGTGTCATAAGCATGATTGCATTAGAATAAGTTCTATGTCCTGAGATCCCATTCATGATTAAACTAGAGAATGTGTCTAAGTATCATATAACAAAATACCGAAGTTCCTGTCAATTTAGTTTCTGCATATGGCCATTGTGACAATGTATTTCTCTTCAGTGCAGATAAAATCTTAACATTTGGAAGTCCATAAACTACCGATTAGACGATGTTGTTAAGAGGTTACTCTTTATTCAAAAAATGACAAAATACTGGCCGACTTGATAAACCGGAAGTAGTATCCAAACAAGTATGAAACCCATCCCACATTATGGCATGAATATAGAAAGCTTGTGATTTCAAGCATTGACGGACGGAATGATGGAAATTACTAGGTACTTAGGCGTAACCCGATAATAGTGACAAGGCTGAAAATGTATGAATATCCAACAATATATGAAAAGACTGTGCCAAATTTCAAGTTAATATCATTTACCATTGTCGAGAAAAGCTTGCCAAAAATTGTGACGGACGGAATGACGGACACTGGTTAAAAAGTATACGCCCTCCTTCTTCGGATCGGGGGTATAAAAATCAGCGATAAAAGGGAAATCCCGCCTTTTTCGAAGCAGAATATTGCATAGAATATAATAATGCATACTTTAATAGACGTATACACAATTTAAGGATATTTAGTAAATGCTCATGGGTCAAAGTCAATACAAATACATGATAAAACCCAGCAATGGGTCAACGTTGTAATTGTTCCTGATCTTGAATTCACCATGAGGATTTCAGCAATGTCATCATAATACACTTTATTAAATAACAAAATTACCGAACAGATGTATGAAGAGCCGAAGCCCATGAGACAAAAAGAAAAATCGGGTGGAAACGTTTGAAGGTTCTCATTTGGTTTTAAGAGATTCTCGCATCCAACCAATATTGTTTTGTCCAAGTTAAATCCAACCATGAAAGGTTTTAATCTTAGGTTTTATATGTTAAGATAATGGGTTGTATGAATAAAGGTTAAAAAGGTCGAAACCGGTTTTAATGTTTCCAAGTTTACCTTAAACGTAAATCAAATGACTTTAGATACTGGATTCTAATCAATGTAAACGAATATAACATATAAACAAAACAACGGTAGCTGCATTTGACGTGATTTGCAACAAAAACAAGATAGTGTTTCGCAAAAATCAAAGCGGCCCCGGAAAGCCTTTGACGATAGCTAAAGAATGGGACATATTCGTTAATGTGAAATATACTTTGTATGAAAGACATTAAGATTTTTATTTACCTTTGCGTGTGATGTTGTTTTTTTCCTCGAATCCAACCGGAAATCGTATTAATTTATTGCATCCATCCAAAAATGAAATTAGACTTTATACCCCGTGAATATATTCTTATTATTTGAGATAGGTTTCCTGCATAAGTAGGGGCATGATGTAAGCTAGGGCACGTTTTTTTTTCCATGTTGTATAAGACAGCTAACAGTTCAAGCACGAACTTATTAGGTATAGTTGACCATTTTCCGACTTCAAACAAATGATACAATTAGCTTCGCTGTGTTTTAAATAAACAACTATATAAAACTGGATAAATATCACAAGCTAACACTAACTGCCCCCTTTTTATGAAATATGAATCCAATTAAAATGCCAGTTTTATAATAAATCAAAATTGGCCATTTTCAAGACAAAAAATAAATGTGTTTGCATAATCCTAAAACAAATCTAGGAAATATGGAGAATTCTGGTCGCTGTTTAAGTATTTTAACTTAAACAAAAAATAAAATCGTGCTTTAAATTTAAAACTAATGTAAGAATACATACCCTCTCCCACTATCACCTGTAGTGGTTGTATTTGTATCTAATCAAGAAAGAGATTGATAAAGAACGCATTACTGACATTAATACAAGTTTGATTTTGCTTCTAAAAAAATTAGTTTAGACAACTTTTGATTAGACTCTATTATGTTGGTTTAAAACTTAAACAAAACATTGAATGTTTCATATAACTGACAGAAATGAATACAATTTTCTGTTGTATTTAGGAAATTTTTAAAACTAATTTCCAATATGCACATTACATCTGTAATAAAAAATGTACTGCTCCCATTGTTTTATTTTTATTAGGTAATTGACATCAGTTTGAACGTAACAATACCATGTACTAATTGAAATACAAATGACACAAAGCACTGAACACTAGAACTGTTTAAATTAAAGCCTTTATTCTGAAACACCATCTTGTTATACGAGGTGTTGTTTGTAAAACATCTATTGGATATGTATGTTTTACAAAAGTTGACATTTTTGTAAAATGAATACTAAATTGGTCTATTTTCTTTTGTTATTGTAGCAGAACACGTCCCCAACAAGTTCCATGAATAAGTTTAAGTTATTTAATTAAATTATAATGTCGTAAAATACATAATCACTTTTACATGATAACGAGTGTTTGTTTTATCATGAATGCATAATCTCATTAATGCAACAAAAGAACAAGAACGTGTTTTTCTTTTGACGTTCCCTAGTGGATTATGGATGTATTTGTGAAGGTTTTTCCTATTATCTTTTCTATTTCAACCTAATGTCTACTGATGGTACCTTGCTGTCTTAATGTGGCGATATAATATGTTTATATTTTATTATTGTAAGTCTACAATATAATTTAGATACCTATGTCTGTTGTCTGTTTTATTTCATCATATGTGACTGTATCTGTATTGTTCTTAGTGTTGAATTCCGTGTAGTGGCCAGAACTGTAACAGTTTGAAAGATGGGAAATTGTTATTTTCTAGAACTCATAATTACTGACATTACAAGCAAAACAACTGGCAAAATGAAATATAAACCCTTATATTTCAATTAAACTGATATGTTACCTACGTATCAAAACATTCTACACCTAGGTTTTTTGCTGCATTATATCCGATGTTAATCTATGTTTTCTGCTGGCAACAATTTTGGATGAGATACGAACATACAATTCAAAAACTTTACAGAGGGTCACGTTAGAAATATAGTTTTAAAATTTGCCAGAAACTGTTGAAGCAGGTTCAGTATGCTTGTAATTGGTTCAGTGGTCTCAAAGAAGATCTTTAAATGTATTTCCCCTAGGGTACTGTGTAAAACTATTTCACCGATGGTGACCATCTTGGATGGTGGTACAAACATAACAATCAAAATCTTCAAAGGGGACAACCAAAGGATCTTTGAATGCATTTCTAATAGGGCACAACTATGTGCCCACTTTTTGCAAACAAGAATTAAGTACGAAAATATAAATCACAAACTATAAAGGGGACCAACAAAGGACTATTGTGACAAAGTTTGGTTCGTTCTATTTTGATCAGTTGTGTCACAGGAGGAGATCTTTGAATGCATTTCCGATAGGTATTGTGTTATACTATGTTTCCCGCTTGCGGCCATCTTTAATGAGGTATGAACATAAAAATCTCAAACTTTGAGGAAGACGGCCCAAGGCCTATTGTTACAAAATTTGGTTCTATTTCGCTTGATAGGTTAAGAGATCTTTGAATGCATTTCCCATAGGGTCCCCTCACGCTGGTGGTCATCTTGGATGAGGTAAAAATATAAAAGTCATAAACCTTGAAGAGGATCACCCGAGTTTAGTTCCAATTAGCTTGGTGGTTTTAGAGATGATCTTTGAAAGCATTTCCCATAGGCTTTTATATTAATCTATGTTTCAAACAGTATATAATTAAAGTTATAATGCTTTATTCTCACTAGAATCATGTTCTTCCTGTTTCTGTATTAAAATTGACGAGAAAAATTTCATACTTTTTCTGAAAATCGGAATATCTTTGCGTTTATGTGCAGTTATATTTCAATTTATTTTGAACAAGTTTAATCATCTTTTAAATTTGTTGATACTTTACGATTCATTCGTTCAGTAATCAAGCTGATGTATTGTTACTACATATAAATGTTATACCTTTTGAACGCCTTTTTCATTCGAAACCCTGTGAAGTAAAAAACAAACATTTGAATATGTCTGCATTCACAATTACCTTCGGCAGGAAGAATAAATGCATCCCGAATGGACCCATATTTAATATTTACTAACAGATATTATGCCAACTGATAAGAATTATTAGCCTCTACTTGATTGTAAAACTGAAAAATTAACTAGTGATTTTATTTTTTTTTTATTTTTACCTTCTCTTGTATTAATGAAAGGCAGGTGTTCATCGTTGTTTCATAAATATTAGGAAACATACAACAATAAACTAAGTATTTTTATATCTGATGGTATTACTAATGATGTTTAATTAAAGACATACTTTTTTCGGTATATTATGATATTCCCAGTTTCTGTTGACTGCACACTAATAATGCTGTATCATTGTTGATATAGTAGTTATAGTTTTTAAGTTAACACCAATATCGCATTGATTTCATATCCTATGACTTTTGCAAAAATCCTTCGGTAATTTTTCCAGACACACCCCCTTAAAAAACCATCTGTACTTCAGGTAGAATATTATAAACCAGAGGCTCCCAGGAGCCTGTATCGCTCACCCGACTTTCATTTGCCACAATCAAGGAAACATTGTAAGTTATACAGTTGAACTTCAGTCTCTCAAACTTTGGTAGCTCTATCACCAACAATATCTTGAACTGTATCTTAAGTCTGACCATGTTTTACTATATTTCTTGTTGGGCTTTTTCGGCAAAAACGTTGTTAATAAGGACCATTTTAGACACCAGATTTGAAGTCGAGACATCATTTTCTTATTTCTAATACCACATTTTAAGTCATTGCATCAACATCTATTTACACACTAAATTTCATTGAAATCGGACAATCTATAATTTTCCCGCTTTTTTTGGCAGCCATTTGAAAATGGCAGTCAACAAACAATTTCCAACACTGTTTTTGAAGTTGCGACATCAATACCTATTTGGAAACCAAATTTCATTGAAATCGGACAATGTTGAATTTTTCAACCTTTTTTGGTGGCCATTTTGAAAATGGCGGTCAACGAACAATTTTCAGCATCGGTTTTGCGACATCATTATCCATTTGAAAACGAAATTCCATTGAAATTGGACAATGTTGAATTTTCCTGCCTTTTTGGCGGCCTTTTTTATAAATGACAGTCAAGGAACAATTTTTGACTTTGGTTTTGAAGTTGCTGCATCAATAACTATTTGGAATCTAAATTTTATCGAAATCGGACAATGTTGAATTTTTACGCCTTTTTGTGGCCATTTTGAAAATGGCGGTCAACGGACAATTTTCAGCGCCGGACATGAACTCGCGACATCAATATCTATTTCGAAACCAAATTTTATTGAAATCGGATAATGTTAAATTTTCCCGCCCTTTTTGGCGGTTATTTTGAAAATGGCAGTCAACGAACAATTATCAACACCAGTTTTGAAGTCGCCATAGCATGACAATTTTTTTTTCAATTTACACTTAACTTTGAAAATTCTGTGAAAATACAAGGATTTTCAATTTTCCTCAAAATTTCAGGGTGGGTAGATCTTGATATGCTAAACATTTTTTGCCATTTACCTGTATCTGCTACATTTTTTGAAATGAAAAATAAAAAATTCAAACATTTTGAAAATTTTAAGGCAAAAGGGCTATTACTCCGAGATAGGTTTCTGATTTTCTCAAAAATTGCATGGTAGGTAGATCTCATCATGTTGATCATTTTAACCCTGTAAGATATTTTATATCTGTGGCGGTTTAGAGTTACCGGCACAAAAAATGCAATACAGAAAAACCTTTTTCAAGAGACCAGTAAAGGGAGTAAAAAAAGTGGTCTTTCAACACAGGTGGTCTCTTAAAAGAGGTCAATGTCAAATAATTTGGATATGAAGTGCTAAAATTAAATGGTCTCTTAAAAGAGGTTGGTCTCTTAATACAGGTGGTCTGTCAAGCAGGTTTCACCGTATACCTTATGTTCTATTTTAACCAATGACAGCCATGTTGTTGGACCAGTCGACCGATCGGACACAATTTTGAACGTGCATACCCTAGTGATGATTCTGACCAAGTTAAGTTACAATTGGCCCAGGAGTTTCAGAGGAGAAGATGTTTGAAATTGTTGACGGACGGACTATGGACGACGGACTCAAAGTGATGGCAAAAGCTCACATGGTCTTTTAGGCATAGAGAGCTAAAATCACAGGAGTTGAAAATGAGTCTTTCTGTGTATTTATTTTTTAGCCATTCACCACACATAGGGGGATGGTTTGGATCCAACAAAACGAGTTTAACCCCACCACAATTTTTGCGCCTGTCCCAAGTCAGGAATATGTTGGTCATTGGCTTGTCCTTGTCTTCTTATAAAATTTTGGTTTCTTGATATTTGGGGTATTGGACGTGGTTTGTTCCCATTGATTTATTAACTTTTTTACCTTTTTGGGGCCATTAAGGGCTTGCTAAACCGAAGAAATAACTCCGTCCATCGTAGTTTTGGCCTTAGCTATATTAATTTTGATATTTCTGATTATTAGGATTTCGTTTGGTTTTATGCAATTTAAATATTTTTTGAGATTATGGATTTCCTTTGTTTGGGTTCTAGTGCTGCCGATGAGGAATAAATTTCCGAAATGGCCATACAGCTCATTAAAATTATTGCAGTTGGAGTTAACATATGTATTATGGTCTCATGTTCATTTACTCCATATCCTTTCGTAAACTATTGCTTTATGGTGTGAGATTCCTCACTGTTGAAGACCGTACGGTGATCCCTTTATGTTTTGTTTTGGGTCTTTTTAACCTGGATATGGGATGGTGACTCCTTGACATTTACCCCATTTCCGTTCTTTTCCATAATGAAGTAAATTTTTAATGCAGACAACCGACTTCAGAACCGGGCTTCAGAAATCAATCGCAAAATTAAATTTACCGTGAAGGTTTGTAAACGGACCAAGAATAATTCATTTTGTGGAATGTCGAGAAGAAAATACGTTTTACATATTGGCAAAGTTGATAACCTTTATGTAATCACTTTGACATCACCTAATGTTACTCTGTTTTTTTTTAGTTCACACTGTTAAAATGTAGTGCTGTAGTTTTTTGGTGTTGTATTTTGTATTTGTAGTGTTTATGTGTTTTGTAAGCTTGTAGTGTCTTTGGTCTTCCGTTCTCTGGTTTACATGGTTTTGCTTTGTCTGTGGACTTTGATTTATGTAATTTTGTGCTTTTTTCTTTTGGTATTCTACTTTTTGAAGGCATTGAACTTTTCCCTTAAATGCGAAATCAATTTTAACTAGATGTTGTCGGAAACGACAGCTATCCCCGCACTCCCTGTTTGACACAGAAAATAGTTCTTATACACCATGGGCATAATTTTTTTCATTATTTTTTAAATCTATCTATTGATAGTCATTATTATTACTAAAAGAATTCTAGGATATATATGGTTGCTAGGTAGAATTCCAAAAAATAAGTGGTCTTTGAGACTTTCAGGAAATTTACCAAAATTGGAATCAAACATTTTTGACATCCAATTTATGAAAATGTTCGTCCTAAACTACAAAAACATTTTAAGTATGGTTGCTAGGTAGAATTCCAAAAAATAAGTGGTCTTTGAGACTTTCAGGAAATTTACCAAAAT
>MJUU01054283.1:0-17830 GCA_002080025.1 Modiolus philippinarum | reverse complement strand
TCCCTAAATCCAAAAATGTAGGAGGAGTTTGCGTCACATGCCACATGTGTCTAATCCACATCTTTGGGTCTTTGTTAAAATTGACATCATGGGCCTCTTGTTTGCACCAAGACCAATATCAAAAATCCGAAAGCTTATTGCGCATCTACAGACTATATGCAACAATGCTATAACAAAATTAAATCCCTAAATCCATAAATGTAGGAGGAGTTTGTGTCACATGCCACATGTGTAAAAATTGACATCATGGGGCCTCTTGTTTGCACCAAGACCAATATCGAAAATCCGAAAGCTTATTGCTCATCTGCAGACCATATGCAACAATTCTACAACAAAATTAAATCCCTAAATCCAAAAATGTAGGAGGAGTTTGAGTCACAAGAAAAGTGTGACGGACGGACGGACGGACGGACAGACGGAGGGTATAACATTATCCCCGAACTTTCTTCGAAAGTGCGGGGATAATAATTTATTTAACAGTTTTTATTAACACATAACCTTTAATTTTCATTTTGTTATCTTTGATTTATTGATGCAAGTTTTTTTCAGGATTTTGACATTTGTATACTTACTATGTCAGTAAATGCAATGTTTAAGATTTAAATTTAAAAAACTTTATACTCAATGGAGATTTAAGAATAAAACATTGTTTTTTCTACTATCAATTTGCCTGAAATATGGATGTTAATTTGTTGAAACAACATCTTAAAGAATGCATTACTGCGACTTAAAGTGAAAAATTCGGCTCATTTTCCATTATTATCACACATGTAAGTTATCACATGAACTCAAAAGCAGGTCATTTGAGTTTGGTTTGTCATCAGTTGGTTTGACATCAGAAATAAACCATGTTTATTCATTCATACGTTTAGATTTTATTTGCACTGAAGAGACATAAGTTGTCGAAATGCGTATATGCAGAAGTTAAATTCACAGTAACTTCGGTATTTAGGTATTTGTTACCACTGGGTCGACTGTTTAGTGGGTGGACTGTTAGTCCCCGAGGGTATTCACCAGCCCAGTAGTCAGTACTTCGGTGCTGACCCGAAAGCCGATTATATTTGAAACCTTACAATATCTAAATTTTTGTAAATTTTGTTCAAAACTAAGGAGTATCTCCCTCATGCAAAGCTCTGTCCTTAGCTGATTTTGGCTTTATATTTAGATCATATTGGTTATTTGTTCTCTATCAGTTTTTACATATCTTTGAGTTTATGGTCTTCCAAACGTTTAGATTATATCTGCACTGAAGAGACAAAAGTTGTCGAAATGCGCATATGCAGAAGTTAAATTAACAGTAACTTCGGTATTTAGTTATTTGTTACCACTGGGTCGATGCCACTGCTGGTTCACTGTTAGTCTCCGAGGGTATTCACCAGCCCAATAGTCAGTACTTCGGTGCTGACCCGAAAGCCTATTATGTTTGAAACCTTACAATATCTAAATTTTTGTAAATTTTGTTCAAAACTAAGGAGTATCTCCCTCATGCAAAGCTATGTCCTTAGCTGATTTTGGCTTTATATTTAGATCACATTGGTTATTTGTTCTCTATCAGTTTTTACATATCTTTGAGTTTATGGTCTTCCAAACATTTAGATTTTATCTGCACTGAAGAGACATAAGTTGTCGAAATGCGCATATGCAGAAGTTAAATTCACAGTAGTTTCAGTATTTAGTTCAGTTTCAGACAAATTACTCACGCCAGAAGGCAATTAAAACTATGGTAAAAATGTGTACTACAATGCTGATTACCAACGATGAAATACCAGCTGTAAAAAGACCACGTCCCTCTTGGGTTTGTGAATGTTGTTCTGCAATGAAATACATACGAATATACATAAACAAACACTATCATTTATAAATGGTTTAAGACAGAATTGCTCTTTTGCTTTTGTACTGGAATGTTTGAACTAAAAGAAAAAGAAAAACTCTGTACATTATTTTTAAGTACTTTCATAATTTGCAAATATGCAGATTTAGTTTCAAACAAAATGCCTCTTTTTTTATCTTTCTGAAAATTTTCAACTTAGAATAGAATAAAAGTGTATAATATAGCTTGGAGCAGCACTTGTATCCGTCTGGACAATTCAAATAAATTATTTCTGCATTCATTGAATACATACTTTTATATTATCTTTTTAATTTAAATATGTTGCGTTAGTCTATTCTATCTGTCTTTTGCTATATTTGTTGACATTTAATTGTAGAAATAACCTCTGCTTCCACGGTATTGTAATGTTAATGCAAAAATTCTAAAGTTTCAAAATCTATTTTGTTCAACAAATACTGTGATTAGAAAAGATTTTCAGATTTATAAAAACGATAATTGTGAAGATTGTACATTTATACTTTGAAGTATTAGCTCAAACATGCCGTTTATCCAATTGTTTTTTGTATTTATTTATTTTCTCTGCAACTTGGTATTTAGTTAATGAAAAAGTCATTCAATCATTTTGGTGTTGTCTTAATATCATTTTAAATAAGTGATTTCTTAAACGATATGTCGAAAAATACAAACAAGAAAGGGGCGGTACAAATGCTGCAAAACAACATCAAACTATTGAACTGGTAAAACTTATGAATGTTTACTTACGCGAACAATATACCTCTAATTTATGTTGCACTACTGGTCGGTATGACCCAACAATGTGTGTAGCTGTACAGTTACATATCTTATTGTTATAAGTTGTATCCGTTGTAAATTCAACACTATACGATGCTGTTTTTCCTGTTGTGAGGTTTGTGACAGTACCAACACAGTCCCAGGACAATACAGCAAGAGGATTTCCTCCCTGAACTGTACATAGTAATGTAACTTTGTCTCCAGGAACAACATGCCCTTGCGGTATTTGTTGTACTGTTGGTTTTGTTTCAGGAGGGACTAGATAAAGCAAGCATAATCATACATTTATTGTCTTTAAATAAATGAGTTCCTTAAGCTTCTTATTTACATGATCGATAAATATTTATATTCAGTAGGACATTATGTTACCAGGTAAGATAGACATAAGAAGTATTGTAGGAATTTACACATATTAATATGTTTTGTGTCCATTTCACATTTATTTGCCAATAACTAAAAAATAAAGCCGTAAAGATAATGTTATTATCGACAAAATGGCAAAAATTGGGAATTGATAATAATTTACCAAATATGCAAAACTACTTATTGCAATTTTCCATTAATATTGAACGGTTAAATGCACATGACACAAAGTAATTACAAATACATGTTAAACAAGGCAATGTAATAATATTTAAAGCTTTTATTGTTGTTCTACATCTTAAAGTCACCATCAGATTATTTCCTTTGTTGTAATTCATTTTTTATCAGAACGAGGTGACTTATTTTTAATCCATATTTGTATTATTAAAATTAGATAATTGGTTGCTTTTCATATTTTCTATTTCAAATACATATACAAATACAAAAAAAAAATATAAATAAATTGGAGAGCACATTTCGACAGGTTAATAAAAGGTAGTCAAGAGCATAGCCTTGGACAAGGTATGGAAGTCCAAAAGTAGCATATTTCTTAAATCTTCATGGCGATGGCAGATCTGTCATAAAGGATAACTGAGTCTAAATCAAATGTTTTTACTCAACAACCGCAAATAGGAAGCCGTCGGGCAAACCACTTGAGTAAATTTTATAAACTTACAGTAAACTACAAGTCTGTGATCAGCAGTTGGTCTGTATGATGGCACACTATGGATACCAGAACAGGTACATATTCTCTTGTTGAATGATTTATAAACAGTAAAGTCAACACTATACGATGCTGTGTTCCCGGATGTGTTATTGATGTAGTTACCACTACAGTTCCAGGATAAAACTGCCAATGGATTTCCGTCTGATACTGAACATTTTAATGTTACATGTGTACCACTTATAATCGGTCCTTCAGGAGTTTGTGCAATTGTTAGTTGTGTGTCAGGAGTATCTAAAATAACAATATAATAATGAAAATGTTGCATAGCATATTAATAGTTGGAATATTAGTTTCAAAACTACGTGTTGCATATTGCAGCATAACTTAATCTGCACATGTGCTTAAACGTTTGGTAATATAATTATATGCTCTAACTTTGATTAACCTGTGGTTTCTTTTGTTTTATTGATCAATTACACGTCAGGCTGATGTTGTTATAACTTATCTGTTTACAATTGATACGCTTGTTTGTGTTATCAGGACGATATCCTTAATTTCAGTAGAATAAATCATCCAGGGTACATTCCATGTCTTTGCAGTCAGCCTAAAACTCTGATGTCCTTCCATATGAATGTCTTTACTTACATTCAAGAAGGTATTTCACAGATATTATGTCCCATCTTTTTATTGACTATTGACGGTTTCTCGCAATTCTTACTTTTTTAGTATCTGGTACATGTCACATTTAAGGTTGATGTATATTGTTAGAGTCAATGAAACAAAATGAACACGAAATTATGACCAAAAACATCACAATGCACCTTACCATTATGAGAACAATGGCATATATTGCAAAAATATTTGCGCCTTTTTTCTCTTTTTAAAAGGTGTGATAGGAGTACCTGCGTAGTAAAAACGCTGATCAAAATGAAAAAAAATCATATCATAATGGTTGTTGCAATGATACAGGTAGACTTTTTCTCACTTTTATGTACTAAAAATGTCGTTGAGTTGGCCCAGCCTTCAATATATAGATCTGGTACCCTGAAACATGGTTTTAAATCATATTTCAGCGATACGACATTGCATCATAGCAAAGCAAGCGAGAACTGAACTGTCAATATAAAACGAATAATCCAAGGACAATGGCAACATCGCGAAAAACAAAGAAACAGAGACATAACATCAGTATGGCACTGAAAAGAAAAATAAAGACACACATACATACAAAGATGAACAACACGGACCCATGACAAAAACCATGGCTGAGATCAGATGCAGAGGAGAATAAGAATATCCTGCTTCTTATAAGACAACCGTCGTCTTGAACATGTTAAATCCGTTAGTAAGGTAAAATCCGGTAGAGGAAACAACAATTAGGCTCAACAATAAAAGCGTTTTTCCTTTGCTTGTTTTTTTTACCATGTATTTGTAGAGACTTTGTCTCATGTGCATTAACTTCATATGTTTTTATTCACCATCTTAAAGGGAACGATCTGCTGTCATCTTGGAAACAGATATCTGATAACGGTCCGCAAGATAGTGATGCCGACAGTACCACTTCTGGAGGGATTACTTCAAGTTTTGGGTAATATACTCTTGTTAAGCCTATTTGTGAAGCCCGGCTTCGTCAAGGAAGTCACTGTATTGACCATGGGCTCTTGAGGAGCGTGTATCTTTTTAAAGCTTTCATATCTTACTTTTGGTCCAAAATTATCAGACCAACTGTTTGTTTTTGGGTTGATGGACCAAAAACTAATTTTGATGTATGATGTAGGTTGTATGCTTATAGTTTTCTTTGAAGATTAAAAAAAGACTTTTTATTCAAATAAGTGTTAAGGAGAACTTGACCATTGAATGAGGTCTAGGTTAAAGGTCAAAGCCAACAACTGTATTTGAGGTTTAATTTATAAAAAATAAAAACACGTGAAACTTAGAATGTTTGTTGAATCATTAAAATGATAGTTTTAGAAAAAATAAGTCAATTTATTAGGACAATCAATAATGAGAACATAATGACGCAACAATGAGAAATACCTATCTAGTTATCTTTAAAGTTCTCCTTTATCATTAATAGCTTTCAAAGAAAATAAGCGTCTGGTTGTTTTCCTTTTACTAACTTTAAAAAGTAGCAATTATAGAAGATAGCATTTTGGACTTTGCATCTCTACACCTTATTAAGACAGTAAAATAGTTCTATGAAATCGTAAATATTTAAGCTTAAATATGTGAAATTTGCATTTTGTTCCTTTTGGAATCAAACAGAGCTATCCTACGCAAAGTTTTGGCAAAGGATTTTTCTTTCTAAAAAGAATATAAAACTCAACCATTTATAAAATAAATATACAAACGGGTTTAGCGAATTTGGTTTTCTAATAAATGGGAAGAAATAATAATTTTTCTATGACATTTGACAATTGGAAGCATTGAAGAATGTATTTTTTTGAAAGGCCATTTGATGTAGCTACATGGTGTAATTACTAAAAACCTTCCTTCATTAGAATCTTGAACCACAACGTGTTTCTTTTTGTTTAAATTTGTATTGTTTTCCTTAAGTTAACAACAGTATAAATAGAAAACAAAATCCAGAAAAATACTTACAATATACATCAATAGCTATCGAAACCGATCTGTTGGTCCCTAAGATGTTAGAAGCTTCACAATGGTAGTTTCCTGTCTGATTTCTTTGAATATGTTTTATATCTAAAGTTACGCTCTCAATAAATTCCATTCTAGGTCCTTTCCATACAATTCGACAATTCGGCCTACAATCGATAGTACATTCCAGTTTGATACTTTCTCCCTCAACAAGTGCATACGATGTATTATTTGGAGTCACATCAACGTTCTCTGGGCCGACTAAAATTAAAAAAGCATAATGATTGCAAGGTTAAAATTTGTAATAATAAAGACTGGCGAAAATTAAGTAAGTAAATCTGAAATTGTGATAATCTCTTCCCGTAATTAACCCCCTGCTTATTGGTTGCACATACCACTGTACAACTGTTATTGTTATTATGATAATCTATCAAAAGATCAACTTTAACATTAACAACTCTAAGACCGAAGACAATGAAAGATCAAAATTAATGACTAACCTTACGACATTATTAAGATAATCGGCATAAATAACTGTTTAACAGCGCGCTGCTGATATATTTTGTTTCTACTCCCATCACCGTGTGTAATGTACAATGACTCTGATCCAGTTTGCATTTGGAAAACACAAATGCTATCATCAGTAATAATTCAAGGCGAGGCGATATTTTATACCCAAGAGGAAGACTTAAAATTTCGAACAGAGCTTGTCGATGATGTTTTTTCTTCCTGTACCTTTTGATCTATTCATGAAGTAAAGTTATTGTATAAGGTTACTGTTATATACATCATGCTTCGAGTTATATATATATATAAGGGTTACTGTTATACACATAAGGTAACTGTTATAAATATTAGGTTTAGGGCTAGAGTTATATACATTAAGGTAAGGGTTATTGTTATATACATAAGGTTAGGGTAATATGCATAAGGGTTAGTGTTACATTAGGGTTAGGGTTATATACATAAGAGTTAGAGTTATATGCCTTAGGGATACTGTTACATGCATTAGCGTTATGTTATATACATAAGGGTTAGGGTTATATACAATAGGGTTTGGGTTACTGTTATATACATAAGGGTAAGGGTTATACATAAGGGTTATATACATAAGTGTTAGTGTTATATACACAAGAGGCTGTCAAGAGCCTGTATCGCTCACCTGGGCCACGGCTGACATATGCAGTTAAAATAATCCCAATGTTTTAAGGGCATCATTTTCAAATTTGTTAATAGACATTGATGTTATATTGTATATCATCTTAAGTTAAACTAGATTCCAGGCTGGCAGCTATTTTGGATTGGGGTGCAGCTCTAATTTTAAAACTATGATCCCCGCTGGCGGCCATCTTGGATATAAGGCGGATCTGAAAAACAACTGTTTTGCAGGGGACCATCCGAGGACTATTGTGGCCAAGTTTGGTTTCAATTGGCTCAGTAGTTTCAGAGGAGAAGATCTTTCAAAGTGTTTTCCCATAGGTTCCAATGTTAAAACTATGATCCCCGCTGGCAGCCATCTTGGATATTGTGGCCAAGTTTGGTTTCAATTGGCTAGTAGTTTCAGAGGAGAAGATCTTTGAAAGTATTTTCCCAAAGGGTCCAATGTCAAAACTATGATCCCCGCCGGCGGCCATCTTGGATGTAGTGCGGATCTGAAAAACAACTTTTTTGCAGGGGACCATCTAAGGACTATTGTGGCCAAGTTTGGTTTTACTTGGCAAAGTAGTCTCAGAGAAGAAGATCTTTGAAAGTATTTTCCCATAGGGTCCAATGTTAAAACTATGATCCCCACTGGCGGCCATCTTTGATATAGCGCAGACCTGAAAAAACAATTTTTATGCAGGGGACCACCTAAGGACTATTGTGGCCAAGTTTGGTTTCAATTGGCCCAGTAGTTTCAGAGGAGAAGATCTTTGAAAGTAATTTCCAATAGGGTCCATTGTTAAAACTATGATCCCCACTGGCGGCCATCTCGGATATAGTGCGGATCTGAAAAACAACTTTTTTGAAGGGGACTATCTAAGGACTATTTTGGCCAAGTTTGGTTTCAATTGGCCCAGTAGTTTCAGAGGAGAACTTTGAAAGAATTTTCCCATAGGGTCCAATGTTAAAACTATGATCCCCGCTGGGGGCCATCTTGGATCTAGTGCGCATCTGAAAAACAACTTTTTTGCAGGGGACCACCTAAGGAATATTGTGGCCAAGTTTAATTTCAATTGGCCCAGTTGTTTCAGAGGAGAAGACCTTTGAAAGTATTTTCCCATAGGGTCCATTGTTAAAACTATGATCCCCACTGGCGGCCATCTTGGATATAGCGCAGATCTGAAAAACAACTTTTTTTGCAGGGGACCATCTGATGACTCTTTTTTGAAGGGAACTATCTAAGAACTATTTGGCCAAGTTTGGTTTCAACTGGCCCTGTTGTTTCAGAGGAGAAGAACTTTGAAAGTATTTTCCCATAGGGTCCAATGTTAAAACTATGATCCCCGCTGGTGGCCATCTTGGATCTAGTCCGGATTGAAAAACCATTTTTTTGCAGGGGACCACCTAAGGACTATTGTGGCCAAGTTTGGTTTCAATTGGCCCAGTAGTTTCAGAGGAGAAGATCTTTGAGTGAAAAGTTTACGCCGGATGGACGACGGACGAAAAGTGATGGCAAAAGCTCACCTTGGCTATAGCCAGATGAGCTAACAAGGGATAGATAACATATAGGTTAGGTTATATACATAAGGGTTAGGGTTAGTGTCAGGTAAGGATTACTGTTATATACATAAAGCTTAGGGCTATATACATTAGGGTTAGTGTTATTTACACAAGGGTAACTGTTATATACAGAAGAGTTAGTTATAGACACAAGGGTTACTGTTATATACTTTAGGGTTAGGGTTATATACATAAGGGTTATGGTTATATGCATTTTGGTTACTGTTACACACGTTAGGGTTATATCAAATAGGGTTCGGGTTACTGTTATATACATAAGGGTAAGGGTTATACATAAGGGTTATATACATTATTGTTAGTGCTATATACACAAGGGTTAGATAACATATAGGTTAAGTTATATACATAAGGGTAAGGTTATACATAAGGGTTAGTGTTGTATACCAAAGGGTGACTATTAGACATTTTTTACTATTCATCGTCGAAACCGAAACCGAATCCGAGACCGAAACCGAAACCAGCATATACAGAATAAACTGAGGTTGCAATGTTAAAACATTGTTTAACTGTTTGGCTTTCTTTCTTTAATCTCCATATTGGACTTTCAATCGTTAATGCAATGTAGTAGAAGTAATTTGGAATTCGATAATAGAACGTAAAATTGTTTTCTTTTTGCTGCAAATTTCTTTTGTTGATCAATTTTGATCGTTTGTTGCTTTTAACGTTGCTATACGACCGCAAAAATTGTGACGATGTCATCGTTGTCGGGGTCAGCGTCTGTGAACAGCATAACTTTGATTGTAGTGAACTTATTATTATCAAATTTGAGAATGATGTTTCTTGGCACATTAGTAAGCTTGAGTTCAACTTTATGGTTCTTGGTCCCGCCTATTCTAGATACAGGGGCCAAAAATCGGTCGAACACGACGTTTTGCATCTGTGGAAACCATAACTTTGGTTTTAGTAAACGGATAATTATCAAATTTTAGTATAATGTTCTTAAGCATGAGTAATGTGTTTATCTTACCTTTTGAGTGCTGGTCCAACTATTTTTTTAGAAAACGGCCGAAAGGGATTAAATCTTCATTACTTATTTTAATCGGATTTTAATTAGGTTTCCTTCTGTATTCCTTGGGAAATTTCAAATCATCAAATTTATGTCGTATGTAACGTTCATTAGTTAAACGTATCTCACCCAATAGCCACCAAAATGCAGCATTCGCGAAATACCTGGTATTTCGCACGAAAAATTCAGTTTCCGCTCGGAATCGGAATTTACTTTAAATCGAAAATGCAAATAATGAGAAATTAAAATCGAAATTAGGTGTTTAAAGTTTATCAAATCAGAAACGGAAACCGCTATTCAGAATTTAATCAAACAAATCAAAATAGTTTATTCTGTTTAAAGGTCATCATTTTCTTCCTTATTAAGCCTTTGTAAAGTTTGTTCGCTCTATATTAATAATAGTTATCGAATAGACTGGTGATTGTGGGTGCAAATGAAGAGATTAACATTAAAAATTGTTATTCACTGGAATTTGTTTTCATAGTTCAATCTTAATTGATTTATTTTTGATTTATTCACTTATGTTTTTTTTAAATTTCATTTCATCATATCCTTTTGAAAGAGTTTTTTTTATGTTGTCATACACAAATTTAATGAAGTTTAGCATAAAAAGGGTATAATAAGCGAGATATTTAGTCCTCAGTTTAAACTCCGTCTTTAAAAATGACCAAAACAATTCATTTTTTTTCTTGAAAATTTTATTTCGTCATATCTTCCTGAGGAAATTTTATATGTTGGAATACACAATTTTTATGAATTTTAACATAAATAATGATTGAAAAGTGAGATATTAAGTTTTTTGTTTCAACTAAGAAAATTTCCTTTTGAAAAGGTTTAATATGATGCAATATACATATTTCATGAATTTTAGCATAAATAACGTCTTAAAGGAAAACTTTCAGTCTGTATTTACGCTCAGAAATGCAAAACAATTCAGTTTTTTTACATTATTTTATTATATACTCTCGAATCAGTTTTATATTTGGCGATATAGAAATTTTCTGAATTTAAGCATGAGTTATAAACATGAAAAGTTAGATTTTAAGTCTGTAGTTTAAAATATGTAAGATTTTAAGCCTATGATTCCATGAATCTTAGCATTACTTAAGTACGAAAAGTAAAATTTGAAGTCTGTAATTTAAACTTAAGCTTAAAAAAAGACCAAAATAATATAGTCTTTCGAATATCCTTTTTCAGGAGTTGTATATGTTGTAAAATACAAATTTTATGAATTAAAGTATTAAAAAGGTTTGAAAAGCAAGATTTCTAATCTGTTGTTTAAACTAAAATGTTTAATCTTAAAAATTCACCAAAAACGATTCCGTTTTTTTAAAAATTTACTTCATGATATTCATTTTATGGAGTTTTATATGTTGCGATATTACATTAATTTCAGCATAATTAAGGTTTGAAAAGTAAGTCTTTTAGTATGAGGATTATTTATGCTAAGATTCTAGAAATTTGTTTATCGCAACATATAAAATTCCTTCAAAGGATACCGTGAAATAAATTTTCAA
This sequence comes from Modiolus philippinarum, assembly GCA_002080025.1. Lineage (NCBI taxonomy): Eukaryota > Metazoa > Mollusca > Bivalvia > Mytilida > Modiolidae > Modiolus > Modiolus philippinarum. The sequence continues at coordinate 6,332 of MJUU01054283.1, read as the reverse complement.
AATTAAATTGTTTTGGCCATGTGCTAACAATAACTTAAAACCACAGACTTAAAATCTTACTGATCTTATCCAATGTTTTTATCGGGTCCGCGTTGTTCATTTTTGTATATATATGTGTCTTCATTTTTCTTTTCTTTGCCGTGCTCATGTTATGTCTTTGTTTTTTTTTATGTTGCCATTCGTTTTAGACTGACGGTTCTGTTCTCACTTACTTTTACTACCTTTTTGATGCTGAAATTCATGAACTTTGTATATCGCAACATGTAAAACTCTTTTGAAAGGATTTTTTGGAATAAAATGTTAAAAAAAACCTAAATTCTTTTGGCCTTTATAAGTTTGAGCGTAAAATGCAGACTTAATGTTCGCCTTAAGGACCTTATTCATGCTAAAAGTAAGTGAGAACCGAACCGTCAATGTTAAACGAATAATCCCTGGACAATAATCCCTGGACAATGGCAACATCGGAAAACTTAAAAGAAAAGAGATACAACATGAGCACGGCATAGAAAAGAAAAATGAAGACACACATAAAAACAAAGATGAATAACATAACAAAATTCATGAAATTTGTAAATTGCAACATATATATAAGAATTATTCGCAAAACAACAAATTGTGTATGTAAATTTTTGTTCATGATTACACCCGAAAAGCAAATTTTAAATCCAAATTGTAGAATTTATTACATATCTCAAGTCTAATCACTTCTATAAAATTGCAATAATGTATAAATCTACAGAAAATATTTCAAAAAGAAAGAGCTGAACTTTTAAGCCCATGAGACATATACAGGCAATAAAGAGAAACAAAACACAACTAATTCTGTATTGTATGGTTTCGATTTCGGTCTCGGTTTCGGATTCGGTTTCGTTTTCGACGATGAATAGTAACAAGAGGCTCTCAAGAGCCTGTATCGCTTACCTGGACCATGTCTGACATAGATAAAAGGCATTTCCAATAGGAAAAACAAAACATAAAATTTAGCAGAATACTTTTTTTTCTAAAATTACAGTATTTTTATTTGGTTTCCATGGCAACTGAAAGATCCACCATCCATTACAACCCATAACAGAACATCATTCAAAAAAAATTGGGCAGGGGTTCCCCTTATAATCAAAGTAATACATATTGCTGAAATTAAATTTCAAATAAAAATTCAAAAAATTGGGCAGAGGTTTCCCTTAAAATCAATAGGACCAATGTAAAAACTATGTTCCAGATGGTGGCCATCTTGGATGAGTTACGGGCAACCAGATACATTTTTGGATGGGACCACCTAAGAAAAATTGTGGCTTAGTTTGGTTATAATTGAACTAGTACTTTCTGAGAAGAAGACCTTTGAATGTATTTTCCAAAGGGTCCAATTTAAAAACTATGTTTCCACTGGCGGCCATCTTGGATATAGCAGGAACCCAAAAAACTTTGTTTTTGTAAGGGAGCACCAAACGACTACTGTGAACAAGTTTGGCGCCAATCGGCTCAATAGTTTCAGAGAAGATCATTGAATGTGTTTTCCCATAGGGTCCAATGTTAAAACTATGTTTCCCGCTGGCGGCCATCTTGGATATCGCTAGGACCTGAAAAACACCTTTTTGTAAGGGACCACCAAAGGACTATTGTGGCCAAGTTTTGTGCCAATTGGCTCAGTAGTTTCAGAGAAGAAGATCTTTGAATGTGTTTTTCCATAGCGTCCAATGTTAAAACTATGTTTCCCGGTGGCGGCCATCTTGAATATCAAGCAGACCTGAAAAATACCTTTTTTGTAAGGGACCACCAAAGGACTATTTTGGCCAAGTTTGGTGCAAATCGTCTCAGTAGCTGCAGAGAAGAAGATCTCTGAATGTGTTTTCCCATAGGGTCCAATGTTAAAACTATGTTTCCCGCTGTTGGCCATCTTGGATATTGCGCGGACCTGAAAAACACCTTTTTTGTAAGGGACCACCAAAGGACTATTGTGGCCAAATTTGGTGCCAATTGGCTCAGTAGTTGCAGAGAAGAAGATCTTTGAATGTGTTTTCCCATAGGGTCCAATGTTAAAACTATGTTTCGAGCTGGTGGCCATCTTGGATATCGCACAGACTTGAAAACACCTTTTTTGTAAGGGACCACCAAAGGACTATTGTGGCCAAGTTTAGTGTCAATTGGCTCAGCAGTTTCAGAGAAGAAGATCTTTGATTGTGTTTTCCCATAGGGTTCAATGTTAAAACTATGTTTCCCGCTGGCGGCCATCTTGGATATCGCACAGACTTGAAAAACACCTTTTTCGTAAGGGACCACCAAAGGACTATCGTGGCCAAGTTTGGTGCCAATTGGCTCAGCTGTTTCAGAGAAGATCTTTGATTGTGTTTTCCCATAGGGTCCAATGTTAAAACTATAGTTCCCGCTGGCGGCCATCTTGGATATCGCACAGACCTGAAAAACCCCTTTTTTGTACGGGACCGCCCAAGGACTATCGTGGCCTAGTTTGGTTCCAATTGGCCCAGTAGTTTCAGAGGAGAAGATCTTTGAATGAAAAGTTTACGCCGGACAGACGGACGACGGACGGACGGACGGACGACGGACGCAAAGTGATGGCAAAAGCTCACCCTGACATTAGCCAGGCGAGCTAAAAATGTCTAAAATTACATAAGGGAACGGTTATATACCAAAGGGTAAGATTATAGACAGGGTTATGGTTAGTATAATTGCATCAGGTTACTGTAATATACATGAGGGTTAGGCTCACTGTTATAAATATTAAATTTATGGTTAATGTTATATAGATAAGGTTACTGTTATTACATAAGGGTTAGTGTTTCTATTATATACACAAGGGTTAATGTAACCTTGACCAATAGGGTTAGGGTTATTGTTATATACATAAGGGTAACTGTTACATAAGGTTACTGATATATACATTAGTATAAGGGTTACTGTTATTACATAAGGGTTAGGGTTACTATTATATAAATAAGGGTTACTGTTACATAAGGTAAGGGTTATATACATAAGGGTAAAGGTTACTGTTATTACATAAGAGTTAACCTTAGGGTAAGTGTTATATACATAAAGGTTAGGGTTACTGTTATTGCATAAGGTTACTGCTATATCCATTATGGATAGACTTAGGTTTAGGGTAAGTGTTTAAGGTATAAGGTAAAAATTAGGGTTAAGGGCAATGCCAGAATGAACCATACTAGTAGACCAGGTAGGAAACAATACATCAAAAAGTAGTGGAGATTTTGTATAATGATAACAAAAATCAAAAACCCTTCATGAAAATTATTTGAAAAAAATAAATAATATAAAAACATAAATAAATTAAACAAAATTAAAATTAAAAATAAAATAAATAAATATTATCAGCATTGATAAAAATAAAATAAATAATAATAATAACAGTAATATTAATAAAAATAGTAATAAAAATAATTGAAAAAAAGAAATAATAAAATAGATAAATATAATAATAATAATAATGAAAAATAAAATAAATGATAGTAATAAAAAATTTATTGAATAGAAATAAATAAATATTTAAAAATGTTAAAAAAAATGAAAAGCACTAAAAAAAATAAATAAAATAGAAATATAATCAATTAATAATAAAAATAATGATAATTAAGTAAATTGAAAATGAATAAATTATTATAATTTAAAAAAATAATAAAGGAATACAGAGTTTAATAAATTAAAAATGTAAATAAAATAAAATAAATAATAATAATAATAATGAAATTTGTAAAATAATAATAATAAATAAAATGAAGACAATAAATAAATAATGATGAAATAATAATAATGATAATAATAATAATAATGGTAAAATAATAATACTAAATAAAATAAAAACGATAAATAAATAATAATAATATAATAATAATAGTAATAATAATTATAATAATGAATAAAATAAATAAATAAATAAATAATAATAATTAGAAATTGAGGCAAAAGACAAGGCACGAACTACGAAACCAGGCCAAAAGGTCAATGACACACAAAAGTACATCAATATCTCGCCAATGGAATCTTTTTTATGTAACACAATATGTTATTTCTAGAAACACAGCTCATTTGCATAAAATGAGGAAAAAAATCGAAGCAGCCACAGCTGGTTTTCATAAAATGAAGGAAAATTAAAATATCTTACAAAGGTAAATAGCTACACTTAAAAATGGGTGAAAAATGGAAGCAGCCCTAAAATATTTTACAAAGAATGCATTACGGGGCAAATAGCTCCTCGTCAAAATGAGGGAAAAATAGAAGGACATAGGGCCTACGGGTCTCAAGTACCCCGCTCTACTACTGGCTTCCTTAGGCTAAAGTTAACTTTCTTAATTGTCAAACTAAATACGGCTTTTTCAAAGAATTTACAAATAAAACAGCTTGTGTTATGAGAAATACTATAGTTACGGTAGAGGCAATATACCAAATATAAGAAGATAAAAAACAGAAAAGAAAGAAAATGAAGTTCAACGAAAAGAAAAAAAAAGTTAAATAGACATTGTTTGTCATTGCTGTTTTAATATTACTTACATTGTATATAAAGTGTTACAGTTTTCGACCGTACAAGACTTTGACCTTTATAATTTGTCGCAGTGCAGTACACTTCTTTCTGATGGTCTTTTTTCTTTGCTTTATATACCAGAATGCTGGAAGATACAACAAGATGGTTTTCAACAGCCTCTGTAACAGATACTGCATCACTGTTAACGTTTTCGGTACCCACATACCATTCTATTGTTGCATTAGGTCTTATCTTATTCGTTCTACACGTAAATGTTGTTGTGTCAGTTTCGTTGATCTTAACCTCATTACTATTGACTGTAGGAATCAATGTCAGCTCAGTCACTTGTTCTGAAAGCAATTTTATGACTTTTAGTTCATTTACTGAACAAATGAAGGGATATGGAATTAATGTACAAATCCCTATAAATACATGGTAAGATTACACAAATAAAAGTCACAATGAGGCTTTTAACAAAGAACAAGCACTCCTACCTCATAGTAAGTTAAAGACGGCCCGTAGCTACGGTTGAAGCGGAATTCACTTGCTTAATGTTGAACAAAACGACACCCATGTACCTATTTTGTCATGGATGTGGGGTGCTAAACAAACATAACTCGTCGGACAAAGTTCTCATACAAACACTGGCATCCATTGCCCTACAAGATACCAATAGACAATACAGCATACTGACGATCACAGGGCACTCATCGAGTTGATTGTAAGAAAACTTAGTAAGTAAAATCGGGAGATGTGGGCAATATTAATACCGATGGCTAGAAAAATATTTGAATTTTTACAAAACAAGAAAGCCAAATGTTGAATTTAGATAGTGCATGCATATGAGTTTATTTTAACATTTTATGATCATCACTTCCCTTGTTCCTTCGGTATTTTCTTGCCGATGTTTTTACCGTTAAAAGCTGCAAGTTAAAAATGTGCATAGGATCGGATGTTTTGATTTTATTTTCATTGCAAGCATTCAAAATGTTTGAAAGACTGATGTTAAAATGGCTCTGAATTATTACCTGTACACATTATTTAACAATTTAAAAGAAAAAAATAATAAAATGCTTACTTAAAGATTGTTTTGTTTAAAATTTTCTATAAAAGACATCACACGCTCCATTTCTGAACTTTGCAGGTCTACATGGTCTTTTTGTAAATTGTAAAACCAGTACCAATGAAAAGCAAAGTTATAAATAATTTCCTTCTATAAAAAATATGCATTGCATCAGATGACAATGGCGATAAAGACGATATTTTGTGCAAGCGAGTGAGACGTTAATTTTTGTTCTTTTCAGTTCCAATTTAGCACAACATTGGCAACTGTGCGCCTGAAATGTCCTATTGATATATGGTGTTTCAAGTTCTTGTGAAAAAATAGTAAGTGTTTAATATATACAAATACAAAAATTTATAATTGTATCAGTGGCGAAGAAGAGGGAAGAATAATAATAAGAAATAGGGTTCCTATGTTTGGATACAAACATAAAAGTCTCCCAAACCTCCCATGGACACAGGAGATAGCTTTGAATTTGAGTTCGGCACAATCTTGACAACCCATCTGTGAAATTTCATCCAATTCGGAGCACACTTGATTTTCCCGCCTTTTTTCAGTTTCCATGGCAACGGCAGCCATTTTGAATTTTTTTGGCCCAAAAATGTGTTCTACTGTTTGAATACATCCTTCCTGTGAAGTTTCGTTCAATTTGGAGCACTTTCAATTTTCCCGCCTTTTTCAGTTTTCACGGCAACGGCGGCCATTTTGAATTTTTTTGGCCCAAAAATGTGTACTACTATTTGTATACATCCTTCCTGTGAAGTTTCATTCAATTTGGAG
>MJUU01054281.1:95938-112556 GCA_002080025.1 Modiolus philippinarum | reverse complement strand
AATAAGCTGTTTGCGAGTGACATTATATTTAGATATCAAATGTTCATATCTTCGATAAAACTTTTTAAATGTATTTAACAATTTATAAAATCTGTAACCTTGCTGCAAAAGTTTTGAAGTGAAAGTAAGGTTACGTTCAATACGTTCATTGAAGTCGTCAAGAGTAGAACAAACGCGTGCTAATCGTACCAGTTGAGAAATATAAACTCCGTAGGATGGGGCTAGAGGAACGTCACCGTCAAGAAAAGGGAAATTGGTAATACTGAAATCAAAATCATCCCTTTAATCGTAAATCTTAGTTTTTATTTTACCAGAGTCAACGATGATAGTTAGATCCAGAAAAGGGCAATTCTTAGAATCATTATTAGCTTTATTAAGTTTCAGTTGTTGTGGGTAAATGATGTCGACATAATCTAAAAATTGGGGATTGTCAATAGTAAGGATATCGTCAATATACCTGCTGTTATCATTGAAAATAGAAATAAGTTGATCACTGTTTTGTATGGTCCCATTTTGTAATTTTCTCATGAAGTCACGTTCGTAACAGAAAAGAAAAAGATCTGCAATGAGAGGTGCACAATTTGTACCCATGGGAATTCCAATGACCTGTTGATAAACAATGTTGCCAAAACGAACAAAAATGTTGTCAAGCAAAAGATTAAGTGCTTAAATCGTATCATCACACGTCAAGGAGGAATGATTGTTGTAAGTAATATTAGAAAAGAATCCTTGCTTTTTGTTACAACAAATAAACTGCAGTCCAGAAAATTTAAAAGACCATTTAATCAATTGTCCGAATTTAGATTTAATCAGATTATACGGGAGCGTTGTATAAAGTGTAGAAAAATCATAACTGTCGTTAGATGAAACTGGTTTTTGTGTTGATTGCAATTTATCTAAAACTTCAATAGAGTTTTTTTACACTCCAAAAGTAATTGACACCAGAGTTTTGATAAGTTTTTTTCACAATATTTTATGATTAACTCCTTTATACAAGAAAGTGCACCGGTTAAATGGATGAACAAGTTAGTGGTAGAACAATTACTCGATGCCGAAATAAAACGATGCTTGTACGGGTTTTTGTGAAGCTTAGGAATCCAGTACTTTGTAGGCAAGGTGTTATCTTTAGGTGGAACTTTGAGCATTTCTGTATCCTTGTAATGTTGTTTGGTGAGAGTTTGTTCATCACAATTGGTGAGGTTGAAAGTATTAGACTTGTCCAATTCGTTTTGTTGGACATCGATATAGTAATTCTTTCAAATGATTGAAACGTTGTTAGAAGCTTTGTCAACTGGTACAAACACATATTTTTTGCCAAGATCTCTCAATTTAGACTTTATTCTATTAACAGACAGCTTAGGATGTGGCTCATCATAATTATCTTTATAAAAATTAATTCTGTTGCTGACTTTGGTAATAATTTTATCTTTGAACAAATTCAGTGCGTGTTTGTCTGCACTTTCCCGTTTGCACCATGTTATACAGTACTTAGTGACTGCGTCTTTAATGATTTCAAAACAAGCTTGCCAGTTAATATTGGAAGGTGGGCGATATTTAGGTCCTTTTCTAAAGAACTGTTGAACTTCTTTATCTTCAATGATGTTTAAGTTCCCCGTTAAAATATGTCCGCAAGGGTCATAGCGGTATGGTGACATAGAACAATCTCAGCTGCTGGGGTAGTTCTTCACAAAATCAGCATCACAGGTGATCGAAGAGTAATTGAAAAAATACTTCTAGTAGGTTGTTTGTAAGAAAAAGAAATGAAAGGCATATCCTGGTTGTCACTATATGCGGGTATAAGTTTTTGAATATCAGGGTCCCGGAAAATGCTTCCAATATCAGTCAAATCAATCCCTTTATTAATATATTTAATTTTCAAAAATTGTGTGTCTTTCATTTTTCTTTTTTGTCCCGTACTCCAGTGGTGTCCTTGTTTCTTAGTGTGTCTGATTTTGCCATTGTCCATGGATTGTTCGTTCTTTTGATTGACGGTTCGGTCCTGACTTACTTTATAATCAGACAATCGAAATAAACGATTCATACTCGTATTTAGCAGTAGTTTTTAATCATAACAATACCGGCAGTTTTTGTGCAGTTAGGAAAAAATTATTAGAACAAGCACAAAAGTCATTGTATGCTTTGTAAAGTAAAATTAAAAATATTAGTATACCCATAGATCTGCAACTGATGTTATTTGATGCTCTTCTTGCTCTAATTTTATTGTATTCTGCAGAAGTATGGGGTTTTGAAAATAAGGATAATATTGAAAAAGTACATCTCCAATTTTGCAAAAAAAAAGGAAAAAAAAGAGAGATACAACACCGACCTTCATGGTATATGGGGAGTTGGGACGATTCCCATTAAAATAATTATCAATAAAAAAAATTGTTTTATTTTGGAACAGTTTGTTAACTGCTGATGTCAAATTATGATCAATTATGTATCAGTTAATGTTTAAACTATACAATAATAAACCGATGAAATTTAAATGGATAAATTACATTAAAAATAATTTGGATGGATGTGGTTGGAGTTATATGTTGAACATTCAAATGTCGATAGAGAGGAATGTTCTTAAATCTACGATCAAACAACAACTTGTTTATCAATATATACAAAATTGTTTTTTTGTCAAGTTCATAATTCTTCCAGGGGCGGGTTGTATTCAATTTTCAAAAATGAGTTTATTATAGAAACATATCTTACTAGGCTTTATGAATGTGAACGTATACCTATTACAAAACTAAGATGTTCTAATGTCATAGAAACAGGAAGATGGGCTGCTATTCCATGCGAAAATAGAATGTGCACTCTTTGTAGCAATTTTGTAGGGAATGAATTACACTACTTATTTATTTGTAGAAATAATAATTTTAGAAAATTACGAAAAAAAACTTACCTGAACCAAAATATAAATAAATTAAAAAGAATGCTCTCTCTGTAATGTTCAACTGTACAAAAAATTTTCTATTTTCTTAAAGAAACTAAATATGTTGCTATAGTGTACTGAATTTAAAAAATGTATATATATTTATATGTTTATTTTTACTTATCTGTTTTCAATTCAATTGTGTTTTCTTACTATATGTATGTATTGTGTCAACTGTTTAATATTATTTGTATTGTATATGTTATGTACTTTTGTACACATATATGTGTCTTAGGTTATAATAAAGTATTGTCTTGTCTTATTGTCTTACCTACATTTATGAGGGTTTTTAGTAAATGAAACAGACTAGAAAACTTTGACAGTTAATTTATGCTTGTTGACGATCCCGCGATTGCTTGATACTGGCGTGATAAAGTCCATATGAAAAAAACAAAACAAAACAAAATACCTTATATATCTTTTATCGTATCCTCCCGAGTCAGGTGTTTTGAGTCTACGGTACGTAACGTAGACTCAGAACACCTAACTTTTATCAGTTATTCACAAAATGATAAATAAAACTCTTATATAATTTGAAATAAGCAAAAATTTCTTGTCTAGGATGTTTCAGTGTTTATTGCAACTATCAATATGAATTCTTCATCAATTCATCGTATGACGCGTATGACCACGACGCAAAGCAACGCACGTAGCGTCTTAACAGTGATCCGTATTTTCTATATTGCGGCCAGTCCAGTGATATTAGGCAACGACTATCAAAGAAAATTTGTACAAATTACCGATTACTGCTGAGGTATGAGCAAAGCTCATTGTTGAAGGCATGATGGGGACTTCAAGATAAAGAACAACAACACAAGTGTGTTTCCATTGCTTTTTTGTTTACTATGTTGAAGGCTTTGTCTCATTTGCATTTACATGTACTCCATGCCCATTCATTGTTTATTAAAGCAATCTTACACAATCAATTGTCCGACAAACGCACTAGAAGATAAATATACATCATAACTTACCGCAAGGCAGATGTTAAATTACTTAAAAGAAAACAGCTATATTAATTTATAAATGTACAACAAAAATTTATAAATGACGAACAACAATAAAAGCGTTGTTCCTTTGCTTGTTTTACCATGTATTTGTAGAGACTTTGTCTCATGTGCATTTACTCCATATCCTTTCATTCACCATAAAATTTGGAGCTTGTAATCGGAATTAATTTGATCTGAATATTTTTAAATTGAAATTACTTCAGTTTTAAAATTGCAAATTCATTTACCTCTTTTGCATTGTTTGGACAGTAATGAGAAACATCGGCCACTTGTCTCCCTGTACCAAGTTAGTTACATATAGTTAAAAGGGAGATAATTACGGTATTGATATAACCCGAATGATCCAGTCGTTCCCGAGAGGAGAGAAGGCTTGAATTATTCGAGTTTGTATTGATATGCCAATTTAAATTATCTTCATTTTGAACCGTACAAAACAAACTTGGTACAGGGAGATTCTCATTATAAATGATTGATTACGTGCTGTTTGAAAGCATTTTTAAGTGTTTTCACTTTAATGCATCTCTGGAGACAACCAAATACAAGTGCCAGAGATTACTAGTATATTTCAAGAGAATTCGATTGCTTTTACAGCTAACGTCATAACTAAATCGACTTACACTAACCTCCTTGTGTAAAATATACTATATATAAAATATACTGTATCATGCCCCTCGCGGGCCCATTTTAATGGACAATAAAACATTCCCCTTCTTCTATACTAAACTAGTCCTTGACTAAACATACTGCAAACCCATATTCCACGTTGAAAATACATGGTCACAGTTTCATGTTTATTTGATTGTTAATATTTAAATTTAATCCAGTGAATAATGTCAAAGATAGTATCTGATTCTGAAGATTCCTTATTATAATTCAATAAATATGTTACAAACAATTGTCAAAACTGACCATCAGATACACAAGCAAGCTACAATATACATGCCTCAAACATAATAAGATCTGCCGTCTTGTCTATCCTTCTCTGTCTGCTTGCGAATAACATAAAAATGTATAGAAATAACTAAATTAATGAATCCTAACAGAAGATAAATATCAAAAGTAACTGACTTTGAATGCCTATAACTTTGTTATTAGTTAAGATACAATTCCAAATGGGGTACCAAATGAAAGAAAAAGATTGAATTGCCTCTTAATGCTTATTTTAATATTTTTCTTTTCAGATATGAATGTCAAAATGTCAATATTTGGCGAAAAATTATGATTTTTGCGTTATAATTTTCAAACCATAATAAGGGACAGACCATTTGACCTGAAGGGGGGGTTATGGTTTTTTTTTTTCTGGACAGAAAATTTTTTTCGCGCTTCGCGCGAGGCAAATTATTTATTTTTTGCATGCGTATCAACAAAATATTTTTTTTCAAAATTAACATTATTTTTTTTGGCAGAAAGCCTCCTTCAGAAAATTTTTTTTCTTCATTATGGCAGCCAAAATATTTTTTTCACATAAAATCAGATCCAAAATATTTTTTTTAGAAAAAAACCATAGCCCCCCCCCCCNAAAAAAAAAAACAAAAAAACAAAAAAAAAAACAAAAAAAAACAAAAAAAAACAAAAAAACACGTGTCTCAGATTTTTTATATATGAGACACTGTTTATAAAAAAGTTACACTTAGTAAACAGAATTCACCTACCCGTAAGCTATAGAAGTTATTTCATTTTAAAAATATAAACAACAAAATAAATATATTTTACAAAATATTTAAATTAAGGCATTAGTACTTAAAATGATTACTATTGAAATTAGCATTAACAGACAATTGTACCATTTTCCCTCCAAGTGATACCTCATTTGTTACAAAGTTACAAGCATTTAAAGTCAGGAACTTACGTTTTCCTTCAAAAAGGGCATTTTCACAACTTAAACAGGCTACTTGTACAAATATCTAAGGTTACAACTAGAATCTGATTTTAATAAAATCAGGAAACAAAGACAAGGAAGAAATAAAACACAATATTAAATGGATTTCTGGCCATTTCAAATGTACCCAATCTGGGCTTATTAATTTTATCTATATTACCTATCCTAGAAACCAAAATATACTGTGTAAATTCACACAAAAGATCCACGTACATTGCAAGATTTATCCTATCCAAAATTTAATGCAAGATTTATCCTAGCCAAAATTAATGCAAGATTTATCCTAGCCAAAAGTAAGTAATTTCAGTAACATTTCTTAAAACTAGCATCTGGCAGCAAAAGAAATGGAAAACAAAAGCTATTATACACCAAATGTTAAGATTGTATAATTCAATGTCTCCCTTCGGGAAAGGGGTGCCATAATAAAATCGAGTTTTTCTCGCTGTCTAAAATATTGAGTAAGATACTACGTCTCTTGTTTTTTATGTGTATTTGTAAAGCGCTTTTGAAATTGTACCTTTTATGAAAAGAGCGCTATGTAAATGTGGTTTATAATAATAATAATAATAATAATAATAAATGTAAAAAAATAGCAAAACATAGTTAGGGTTGAAAGATTCCATTATGTATTGACATTACATATAATAATTTTGATTTTGCTATATGTTTTATTTATGTTTAAAGTTTAATGTTAGAATGAAAAATGCCAAAGAATTCAATATGGTCATGCAGTCATTTTAATTGCTATATTGTTATGTTTTAGTTACTATATTGTTTTATTGTAAATTTTGAACATATTTAGTAGGTTGAAGAGCTCATCAGAGCTATGCACCAACTTTAAATAAATCTAACCTACCTACCATACAGATTTGAAATTGTTTCATATGGCATTAAAAATATTTTATGAAAGGATAAGGATTAAATGAACACACGGCCATAGCACATATGTTTACTCCAACTGCAATTAATTTTAATGAGCTGTATGGCCAATTCCTCATCATCAGTAGCACTTACATTTTTACTTTGTGAGATCTGATCATTGTCACAGAGGCGATTTATGGATATTAGAACTGGATTATAGATATTAAAAAATAATAATCAGAATCAGCTGAACTCTTCATTTAATACACAATAATTAATACGATTATTGATCAGTGTCACATTGGCGATTTATGGAGATTTGAATTATAGATATCAATAAATCGAATTATGGAGATTTGAATTATAGATATTTAAAAATGAATTATAGATATCAATAATTAGTGTCGAATTATAGATATCAATAATTGAATTATAGATATTAAAAATGAATTATAGATATTAATAATTCGCGCTATTTATTAATATCTATAAATGATTTATTGATATTTAAAAGTGATCTATAGATATCTATAAATCATTTATTAATATCTTTAATTCATTTATAGATATCAATAAATAGGGAATAAATTCCACAACGGCTTTCCATAGGAAACTGAAGTCGTCTGATTTTTCATAGGATTAACATTAGCAAGGTTTGATCATGAACGAATGTGACTGAATAATAAAATTCAATGACATTTTTACAGAATGCTCAAATAGATGTATAAGACGAAATAATGGAGAAAATAAGGGGGTCAATAGGCAAAAACTTATAATGCTTGCAAATGGATAAAAACCCGAGTATTCCGAAAAGCTGATAGAAATCCGAAGTAGTATATGAGCTCAGTTCACCGCGCATTTGAGGTGGTGGTGCTGTGGAAGTGACGTAGACCGGAAATGACGCCACCAGAAGTCACGTGACCAGTAGTGCAAGTCAGGAACACGAAGTGTTTTTATTGCGCATGCACAACCGGAAGTAGACCTATTTGAGGCCCTTTTCGGCCATATTAACCGGAAATGACGTGTTGGAACAACACATGATCCCGCAGGGGTGTTATTTTACAAAATAACATTACGCATACGCGACCGGAAGTGGGTTATTTTCCCAGTCGGTGACCGGAAATCGGGAAAATCCGGAACGGCTCTGACATGGTCGTTCGGATGTTTCCGGTAGTTGTCATTGTATTTCTGTGGGTGTCTTCTATCAGGTCCGCGTTCCTAAAGGGAGATTACTCTTGGGAGTATCCATTTTTTTAAGTTTGTTGATTTCACCCGTGACTTAGGGGAGGTAACTCGCGATTTATTGATGTTTGTGCTACTTTAAATTTATGTTCACCAGTATTTAGCACGACTCACGAGTACGTCTTTGTCAGTAATCGCGTGCTCATTTCAATATTCGGCGGCGGCGGTGATAGAAGTGTCCATCGGTGTTTAAGCGGCGGCGGCGATGGTGGTTGTATGATAGGCTATTGTGGTGGTTGTGGTGATATGAAATATTTCATTGGACTCCAGATATTATCTACTGAATCCATGAAAGGTCACTCTGCGTTTCACCAGACATGTGACTGGCTATCCAAAGGATAGACCGCATTACCCCTTCCACCCTATTCCAACTGTCTTTGGCTTATCCTTTACGTAGATTAGTCGTTTTCGATTGATAGTGGGCAACAATCCAATACTGTAGCAAGCTATCTCTTATCTATAGCTAACTTCTAAACTTATCTAGAATTATAGTCCTCTTCTTCTAACAATCGTTGAACTGCAATTTGATTATTCAGTATTCTGTACACCTTCAATCCATTTTGTCCCAAAACACAGCCGTTTTAACGTTGCAATACTTTTGTCTAAATGATATTCCGTATTACATATCATATTTTATTTTTAACCCTTAACATGTTTAGTTCTATCTTAAATACGCTCACGAGTAGTTGTGCTCTCGTGCTCATTTCAGTATTCTGTGGTGGTGGTGGTGGTGATGGTGGTGGTGACAGTGATTTTCGCGGTAGTTTGGCTTTTCTAATGGATGACAATTGTGTTGGTGAGCTTCTTCAGTTATGGATTTTCTTGCTTAATGGAACTACTCACGACTGCTCACATGACTCACGAGCTGTTCACACGACTCACGAGTTGCTCACGAGTATCGTTTTGACAGTGCTCGCGTGCTCATTTCACTATATTGCTGCTGCTGCGCTAGGGTAATAGTGGCCCTGCTGCTGCTGCTGCTTCCAGCTTAGAAAAGAAAAAAAAATACAAAAACCTTAATCTAACCTGAACCCTATATATACTGTAACCCAAACCCTATCTATATTCCAACCCTAACCCTAAACATAATTTAACCGTAACCCTATCTTCAATTTTACCCTAATTCTAACCATAATTTAACCCAATCCTATCTTTAATCTAACCCTAACCCTTACAATGCTCTAACCCTAACCCTATTACAATATAACCATAACCCTAACCCTATCTATAATCTAACAGTTACCCTAACCCTAACTGTAATCTAACAGTAACCCTAACCCTAATAACAATCTAACCCTAACCCTAACCATAGTAGTAATAAGCAGTGTTCTGTCTCCAACATAAGTTAAATTCATTATTTGTTCTGAGCGGTACAATGTATTTCTCTTATGCTACAGATAGAACACTGCTTATTTCTACTATGGTTAGGGTTATTGTTAGATTGTTATTAGGGTTAGGGTTAAAGTTCCGAGCCGTTCCGAACATACCCGTTTCCGGTCACCGACTGGGAAAATAACCCACTTCCGGTCAAAATGTTATTATGTAATACAACACCCCTGTGGGGTCATGTGTTCCAACACGTCATTTCCGGTTTATATGAAAGAAAATGGCCCCAAATAGGACTACTTCCGGTTGCGCATGCGCAACAAAAAAACTTCGTGTTCCTGTCACGTGACTTCCGCTACCGGTGACGTCACTTCCGGCACCACCACCTCAAATGCGCGGTGTACTGTGCTCATAACTACTATCCCAAAACATGAGGAGCGAACCTCCTTAAGTAAATAAGGAAATTCATTCCAGGAGTTGAGTGGGAAAAATGTTTTAGTTTCAAAGCGCCTTGCTATATTAATATAAAAAAGCCAGATATGCCCAAAAATAAGGTACCAGATTTCAGGTAATATGTCAGTAAATTGAAAAAGGAAACGAACGATTTAGAAGAACAATTAGTTAAACTGAAAGCAGAAAAAGAGGAACTGGAATTAAATTTAAAAAAAAAAGTTTATGATCTTATTGAAAGCTTATCATAAACTGAATCACTTTTAAATGATGATTTAGATATTGTTTTGTATATATTTGACAATGATAATTATAGATATTCTACTGAATTTCAAATTTGTGTTATGAACTTATTAAGTCATGGCGTTGGTGTACATCATTTTAACAATTTTATAGAAACCTGCTCCTTTATTTGGAAAGCAATTGGATAAATCCCGTATGCACTATCGGCCAAGTGCGAATCGATGAGATCATTATCATAGTCTAAACAATAGATGCGATCACCATAAAGAAATTATTGTTGTAATAAAATAAATAAAATGTTTATTACAGTAATAGTGATTTTTTTCAACAAACGCATCTATTGCTTGACTATAATAATGATCTCGTCGATTTGCACTTGGCCAATAGTGGTATGCCTCCATTGAGAACTATTAATGGAATTGGTGATCAACGACTATCAATTGCTCAGATGCAAATGACAGACCAGTCATCCGAAAAGTCAAACACCACTCTAATGTCAGATGAAACAAGAAAACATCGAGACTGTTATGAAATGTTGTAGTAATTTACTTCAGTCTTACTGTTTAAACTAATTTGGAAAATTGAATAACTTTTCTGCCACCAATAGATATTCATTTCTTATTAACATTCATGGTTTTGTCATTCTTCTGGTATTTCTATCCCTATTGTAATTATTAATCTTAATTAGCAATAAAAGACAACAAAGTTAAATACATTGCTACAATTTGCCATGAACTGATTGGACAGGTTTTTCTCTGTCAATCTTGTACTGTCGTCATAATTGATTGGAGATGTATGTTTTTCTCACGAATCGATATCTGTAAAAGCTTTGAAATAGACAACTAGAACAATCCCTTATACAGTTTATTGATAATAGTCCATTGTGGCTTACTAATGTAGACTGAAATTCGGATCATATTCATTTGTGCCTTCTAAAAGTAAGTTGACATATTTTTTTTTTTGATTTTTGATAAAGTTGGAAGATTTCAGTTTTTTTGAGACCTAAATATGATTTTGAGGTGTGTTAACATTTGTAGTATAAGATCAAATATATTGTGAACCTGTAACGGAATTTTCATTTCAGCCTTTTGTTTTTCATGCACTATACTATGTTTGAAAAAATCTATTTGCAAGTGCTTTAGTTTTGTGGCATTTTTGTTTATTTGTTATGTCTTTGTCATACTGTCTCAATTCGTGTTGCTGTGAATTGCCGTGATTTTGGATTTATGATTTTACAATTTCCCCTTTCCTCGTTCTTGCTTAGGTATTCGTTTGCCGATGTATTGTAATATAGATATATTTTCCCTACATTATAAATACCACCCGTTGAATGAAAATCTTACCGAGACATGCCTTCTGGTAATTTTTTTTCCCAACCGATTTGGTTAGCAAACTTCTTTGGTTTGAATTAAGGTTTCAAATTATTGTTCATTTAAACCGAAGACAGTGTTTTAAATAAAGCGTGCTTTTGAAATGTGTATTTGCATTCTCTTCTTTAATTCTAAATTCAAAATTAATAAAACGGACTATCTGCAAACTACTTCCCTTTATATTACACAAAATAGCTTTATTGAGTTGTTCGTTTTGTTGTCTTCTTAAAATTACATTGAAAATTTCAGAACAAGTCCGTATTATAATTGAATATGAAAATGATAGCCACTTAATAGTTTTTGCATTGGCGGACCGAATGGTTGAACCCCCTTTTAGGAGATATATTTTTTTTAATTTGTGCAGAATGTTCTACAAAAATTGTAGGTAAAATTGTAAAAAATCAACTGGAACCCTCTTATTTTGGAACTCCATTGAAACATCCCATATGTCGAAAGCTGGATCTGCCGGTGAATTGTGTGGAACTATTCCATAGTTTGGTCTGTATTATTCACCTTACAGCACCTTTTTAGGTAAACTTCCATTTAGGAGCCCTGCACCTGAATCAATTTTCAGGGGCTCCAGCTACGAGCTGCCATGCGCGTCTCCAGGTGATGGATAGGTGAATGCCCTGTCAATACGGGTCAGTCAGGTCTGACCGCGAACATTTGTGGAGGAACACCACGCCCTATGCAGTATAAAGGCCCCATCTATGAGCAAACTAATTTAAGTCGTATAGATGGTTAAGTTATTTGTCCCTACCCATTGCTCCTATTTTCTGATGGCAATCAATACTCGTACGTTGTCTCTTCCAACTTCATTTCTTTCTTTAACATATGAATTTTTGCATTTCTTAACTGGTATTCGTCCTTATATAGCTGAAATATTGCTCACTGGACGTGAAACTCTTACTTATCAATAAATTCGTTCAGGAGAAAACCAAGTGCATGATATGCCCAGGGCAAACCATTATGGTCGCATAAATTTGCTGAAGATTTTTTTGCAATTTATTCATATTTAATAGGTGCATCAGAACAAAATCAATCATCTTTAATAAAGAGCTTTCTTGCAATGGTCTTTAAAAAATTATTTAAACTGCATACATCTCTGAAGAAATTACCACAAAAGGGTATAACCTCTGCATTTCTTGGTTGATCACATGGCATGAATATACATATTAAAATAATAAGAAGATAAAGTTTTACTGAGTATAAAGTAAATATAAAATATATTTCCATTCTAAAAATTAAACATAATTTTTAATTTATATTTTATCGCAACTCCTGCTTAAAGTGCTCAACACAGGTACCCATATTCAAGTTGTCTATGTGCACAAATGAAATTACAGATTTGAATAACTTCAACTGTATTATCTTATTTTACAGAACATGCAAATTACAACGTGAACAAAAATTTCGATTTGTCGCATATGGTACAAAACTTTTTTTTCGTACATTGAACACTTACACTAAAAATTTTTACGGCTCTTTTACTGACTAAAACAACGGAAGTAGAATAACAAAGGAACAAGGTATGTGATGATAAGAAAAATTAAAGTCCAAAGACATGACAAAAACGGCAACAGAGAAAAACAATAACAAAAGAAGGATGCGAAATCGCCACGATGTACAGAAATAAAAAGGCGACATTAAGAACTAAAGTACTTATAGTGTGAATTCCCATGAAAAACGAGAGTGACAGCAGGTGCTCCGGTAGGGTAAGCATTTGGATTTTTGGCCTTTTTGAGCCATTATAGCTCGGAAACTGAAAAAGCTATACAAACCCGTTGACTGATTAAAGCATTCAACAAGATTCTAGTGAAAGAAAAAACCGCTTAAAATTGAAAATGTTAGGTTATATGCACAATTGTAATATTTGTCCTGTTGGCCCCCTTATTAGTAAGAGGTATCAGGCTCTTCTATCAGGCTGGAGGTTACTTCTAGAGCTGAAAGATGGTGGTTTGGGGACTGCCCTTTCACTGGGGGTTTTGTCAGGTCTTAATGCGTATGTAGACTTTAAAACTGTGGAGAAACGCTACACTCGATTCCATATGAAGACTCCTTGCATGTTTCACAATAACTGAGCAGACTCACTGGGGTCGTATGAAGGCAAGGTTTTCTTCTCTATATTCCTCCCCTTTTCAGTTATTTGCACGGGTTGTTCGTTCCACCTCATTGTATTTTTAATATAAAATGCTTGAATTGATTAACATTTTCTCGTGGTGATGTAGATGAAAATAGCTCACTGAATGTTTAACTCGAACTAATCAATCAATGGTTCAGCATATTGACCTTCACCTTTATTGGTTGACATAGCAGTAAAGGATAGTTTTGACAAAAATTTTTCCCAAATTGCATTTGTACAAAAAACATAATTTACAGGTTTTTTAGTCTGTCTTTCCCTTTGCAACATACATAAGTCTGTAATACCTCCTCACTTCAATTTTCTACAAATAAAGAGTTAAAAAAGAGGCAGAAAAGTAAGCCAAAACATAATCGTGAACAGCTTTACTCTTTGCTTGTTAATTATCATACTTTTTGTGAACAAAAATGTAAATGTAATACTGGGAATTAATTCCTGGAATGAAGGTCTAATTAATAACAAAATACCTGAGTTACTGTTAATTTATTTTCTGCATATGCGCATTACGACAACTTATGTCTCATCAGTCACTGACAGTAATTGTAATATTGCTAAATTTTCAAATGTAATTGTATAATGCATGAAATTGCTATGTAATTCGCCCAATGCATGTTAGTCAGATCAAACCAAAACATTTAGCAGTCCATTAACCGATAAAACGTGTAAAAGGTGATAGAAAACAAATAACAAAAGGGATCTAAAAAGAAAAGCCAAAATTCAGCCAAGAACAGAGCTATGAATTTTTAAATGAATACTGATGCAACAACCAAAAATCTAATCCAGAATGCCGGTACATGTCAATATAAGGATAACATATAGACAGAGAACGTTAATGACGACTGATGAATACGAAACAATTAGAACGTAATACAAACGCTACATGATAACCATGAAAAGTTTTTTGTTATAAAGCAAATCGAAGAAGGCGTAAATCAACATGTTATCACAACTAGAAATTGCCCTTTATTGAAGAAATGGGTGTCCATTTTATGAACTATAAGAAGCCCTTTTTTTGTGATCAGACTCTATTTTTATCACTGCTGTGGCTGGCCATCTGGGCAACTCACGACTTTTCAGTGCAGATCAAATCAAAACATTTTAAGAATAAGCAATGAAGGGTTATGGGGTAAATTCACATGAGACAAAGTCTCTACAAATATATGGTAAAACATAGCAATGGAGCAACGCTTAAATTGGTGTTCTTCATCTTGAAATCACCATGATTCCTTAATAATGAGCTTTGCTCATACCTAATAGTAAGTTTCAGACGGCTTCCAGCCCCGGTTTGAGCTAGATATGGAGCAACGCTACATGCATTCCCTTTTACCCATGGATGTGGGATCGTCAACAAACAGGAAATTAAGCGGGGCAGTTTTCTTACAATTGCCGTCATCTGTTGCCCGACAAAAAGACTAACCCTCAGGCGGCATCAAGATGTAGAAAGGAATAAGCCTGTCCTTGATAAACCGGGGTTTTCTATGTATCGTGTGCGTTTTTGTCACATGTACATTCACATCCTTTCATTTTCTCTAACAGAGGACAATTACAACACCTACACAACCACATGGAACTCTTCGCGGCAAAGGTAAGAAAACTTTGCATAATAAAATCATGAGATGTGGGCACAATAAACAGGTAGTCAGAACAATTTGATATTAAAAGAAATAAAAATGCCAAAATCTGAGTATATTATAGTGCATCCATATGAGAAATTGTCTCAAACACAAGTATACCAAAACTTGAATGTATATAGAGCATACATCTCTCGCACGGGGAATGTTTACAGCCTCCACACTACAGGAAAGACAGACTACAGTAATGAAAAGATACGAACTAAATGATTATGAGACAAATTTTCTTCAAATACGTGGTAAAACAAAGCAAAGGAACAAAGCTTTTTTGTTTGAAACCATTAAGTGGAAAAAATTTATTTAAAGAGAATTCAAACTTAAAATACTCAAATAACTAATGTAAGCAATTTAAGTGATATAAATGAATTTAAATATTATCATGAAATTTTAGTGTAAATAATAGATAGTTTATTGGTCAACAGGATACAAATAGACAAACTCCACTCCAAAACCATGGTATTTAATTTATGTATCGCTGATTTTATTATATTTCCCTATTTAAACAAATAAAACGGATTTATTTGATTGAATTGATCTTGTATTTGATGTGGGAATTTTAGACAAGAGAGAAATTATATATGTAAGTAATTTGTCACATCCTCCTCATTAAACAGATGGAAACCTTCAAAATGCATCTGCAAATAACTACCGATTAAAAAAATAAATAAATAAAATAAAATAATAATTATATAAAAAATAAATGAATAAATAAAATAAACTAAAGTACAGATTCAAAAACATATATCTTCTGATGAAACACAATTGAGAAAAAAACGACAGACGAAACAATATTTAAAAAAAAAGAACAAGAACGCCACATAAGTAATAAATCATAAATCCTGAAAGAGCATGAAAAACAAATGTCTGTATATTATGAAACAAAAGTATGAAAACTCGGTGTTTTATAAATATACAAAAATACCAAAGTTGCATAATAAACAGTTAATTTTATTATGTAATACAAGTGTTTTACAGGGATACCCTCTCATCAGCTGAATTAGAGTATATATAATCCAAAAATAGTCAGAAATGAAGTACTCATTTCCAAATATACAGAAATGGGGGCCAAATCCAGTACTATTGACATCTACCGAGTGCCATACAACGAATGAAGCTTTAGTATTTTTACGGGGTTACAATTTTTATAAAACAGTAAATTCCTTTAAAATGCAACGCATTTACCTGTGGTCCACCAGCAGTGGCTTCCGTCCAAGAGTTTAAAAAAAAAAAACAAAGTGGCACAATAAACAGTAATTAAAATTTTGTTACACGTATTTCAAGTAGTAACCTCTCATCAGCAGCATTAGAATGAAATAACATATGGAAAACCATAATCCAAAAATAATTATTTAAGCCCATATCTTAAAAAATAATTAGGTTTTCATCTACACATCCACATTCCTCGTTGCAACAACGGCAGTAGAATACCGAAGGAACAAGGGAAGCGATGACTACAAAAATCGAAGTCCAAAGACATGGCAAAAACGGTAACAGATAAAAACAAAGACAAAACAAGGACGTGAGACAGCTACAATGCACG
>MJUU01054281.1:68106-95231 GCA_002080025.1 Modiolus philippinarum | reverse complement strand
AGGTATATTGCTGCTCAGAAAGGGAAAGTTCACAATTGGGAAGTTAAAATCATCACGTTTGTCATACAGCTTAGATTTCAAACGTCCATTTTCGTCAATGTAAATTAAAAGATCTAAATACGAAGCTGAAGTAGGTGTATCGGTAGTCTCTTTAATTTCAAGCTCATTGGGATAGATCTGGTGTAAATATATTATTAAGAGAAAGTACATCGTCTATGTAGCGGAAGCTGAAATTAAAGGACTGGGCTAAATGTTTTTGTTTTTTCTGTATACCCTTGTAAAAACTTCGCCTCATACGAAAAAAGGAAGAGATCAGCTAAAAGTTGCGCGCAGTTATTTCCCATGGGAATCCCGATTGTCTGTTGAAAAACACGGCCTCCAAATTCGACAAAAATATTATCTTTTAAAAATTCCAACATCTTGATTACGTCATTCTCAGTGTACTTCTTGTTTGACTCAGTGTGGTTCTTTACAAAATATGTTTTGTCTTTCCCTACTACTAAATAAGTGTATCTGCGTTCTCCGTTTTTAGTGCAGAAACATTGATGTATCAAATCCGAAATTACTGTTTTCAATTTATTGTGTGGCAGGGTAGTATAAAGAGTAGAAAAATCAAAGGTTTGTATGCTGTGGCAATGGGTAAGACTGCTAGAGGATAGCTGTTCGAGAAGATCTTTAGAATTTTTTAGAATCCACATCTGATTGACGCCGCTCGTGGAGTAGACTTTATCACAGTAACTTTTCAGGCCATCTCTGACTGCGGTCAATAAAGTAGTAAGGAGCTTAGAAAGTGGCTTAGTAGTGCATCTGGAAGACCCGCAATAAATCTCTGTTTGTATGGGTTCTTATGAAGTAGAGGGACCCAGTAGATGTAGGGGAGCTGTTTGTTATCATCATCCGCTTTGATGCCAAAGGATGCAAAAACAGAGTTGTGATTTTCAATAATCTCCTCCCTTGATAGTGTAGTGGGAGTATAAGTAGGGTTTTCTGATGAACTGTCAATTCCCATCTCCTTAACCAGACAGTCAAGATAGTGTTTCTTACACTAAAATTGCAAAAAATTAGATGGAAGAAATGAAAATCACCAAAATAACTATCGAGACAAATGCAAAGGTTCGTTTTTCACCAGCCCCTTTCCTGAGATGAAATGACAGTGTTTTTCGTGAAAATAGACTATACGGTAATATACAGCAAGACGAAGTAAACAAAAAATATGTGTAAAAATTACTTTCGCACAGGTTCAAAGGGTTTTTCCTCTTCTTATCTCTAGTTATACTATTGCTTCTCTACGTCATGTAGTAGTTCAATTAGTATGTTAACTATCATCTGTAATATTTTATATAAATTTTTCAACCTCAACTTTAATAATTTTCTGGGTAAAATTATTCCTTTCATGTCCAAACGCATATCTTCCATAACTTAGGCTAAGGCTTATTAATTTAAGATAAAGAGTATAGTCTACTTCGCATTCTTACAATGAAACGAGTTGCAATATTCACAAAAAGGGGTCTCAAACTTATTCTCAATAGACAGTACTTCTCAAACGAATATCGGCATTTCAAATACACATTCATTTTTAATAATGTCCAAATAGCTTAATACTGAACTTCTTGAAAATTTTCTTTCTCTATATGGCCATTTCGACAACTTATGTCTCTACAATGCAGACAAAATCTAGACAATTGGAAGACCATTAACTCAAAGGCGTTTAAAAGCTGAGCGAGATTAATCCAATATAATCTAAATGGAAAGCAAATATTCAGCTAAGGACAGATATTTACATGGGGGGACTCCTTAGTTGTCAATAAATTTACAATAAATATATATTGCAAGTTTCAAAAATAAAATTAGCTTTCAGACCAAGACCGAAGTACTGACTACTGGGATGGTTAATACCCTCGGGCACTAAAAGACAACCAGCAGTGGTAATAAGGGTGCATTACTTTTCCGGAAAATTTTCAAATGTTGATTTTTACGTTTCCGCAATTAAAAGTTTACTTTTCCGTAATTTTTCACATATTACGTTTCCGAAAATATGATAGCTTTTATTACCATTTCAGTATTTCTTATATTATTCAAAGAAATGCGTATGACAAAAATGATCGTCAATTTTGTGAAGTAATGGTGGATAAATCTAGTAAAAATTAGAATTTTGTTCACTTTCAAATAATACGAGTACAAAATGAACATAAAGGTCAGAGATGTTACCTTTTAAACCCACCGAAATGAATCTCTGGAAAAAGTATAAAAAAAAATTAAAAAATTGGGCTATAATAGTACGTGTTACTCTTAATTATTGGACCTGAAATTTTAGTACAAAAAAGTACAGCAAATGGTCAAAATTGCGTAACTAAATAACGAACTTACAGGCAATTTTGTTTCTGCATATGGTCATTCCTACAACTTATGTCTGTTCAGTGCAGATAAAAATATTTGGAAGACCATAAACTCAAAACAGTTAAAAAAATGAGGACAGACCAATATACTATGAACTATGAAATAAATAATTAAAGATTTCTTTCTTTTTTGTGTTTTTGTCTATATTTCTGAATATGTCTGTAAATAACTCTGAAATCTAAAGAAAAATCTAAAGTGATAAATCAATTAGATTTACATCCTGTTTACACTGCATTTTAGACTCCAGTTGCTTTTGGTCACTGATAGACAGATAGACAGTATGTGAACTTTTCACCGAAACTTACTTTGGTAATTACATGTCATAGATCATTATCCATTGAAGCTTTGCTGGATAATATTATGAGGATTTCACTGCAGTAAAGACTCCTGACGACTAAGGTTGTCTGTACTGTTATAGTTAATTCTTCTTCTATGTATCATTTTTATAGGCTCGATAGCATTATTGTTAATAAATGACAAATCGTCTTATCGGTTTATATTGCCCAATCTTGCGGCGGGTTATATAAAAATAAATCGGGTTTCATTCTGTCAGGGAAAGCAAAATTTCCAAAAAAAAAAACAAAAAAACAGGGAGTTCATGATTTGCATTTTTTCTTCTAACAACCCAGTATACTATAATCGATGGAAGCTGGAAGCAGTAATTTAAGGTTCCTGATAATTTTTCAATTATCATCCAATTTACACGTCTGCATATTAGACTTCAAAGAAAAAAAAACAGGTTCTTTTGGTTAATACGACAGTACATGAACTTTTCATCCAAACGTACTTGAGCAATTACATGTAGCTTTGCGTGATGATATTATGGGGATTTCACTACAGTAGAGACTTCTGACGATTAAGGTTAGCAGTTCTTTTACATGTAATTCTTAATCTAGGTATCACTATCATGAAAGTGCGAATGGGAAAAACGGTTGACTTGCATTCTCAGTAAAGTTTACTTACATTCTAAATTATTTGTCGTCTGATATATCTGAATTTTTCTCAATTAAAACGATATTTTTACATAATTCAAGATGTGATTGTTGCATCCCATTTTCTTAATATTTATTGTTAAACGTATGTTCTGTATCTTAGTTTTTTCTTTTCAACACATATATTAAAATCGACAAATTGAGTGTCTTCGGGTCAGTTATTTGACTTAAACGCCATTTTAAGAACAACAACACCAACAACAGTTTAAAATCTTATGTATTATAGACTTGAAAGCATTTCGTGCAGTTTAAGCCATTTTGCACAAATAAAATCCAAGGGATAAAAGATATATACTGAAACAAACGAAGGTGGTCAAAAACGTCATCGTTATAGTTAACTCGTGTACTCAGATATCTGAAAGCGACATTTTCTTGCATATGTGCGACAGTTTTTTTGTGTATCACTGCTGTATTCTTTTCCATGGTGTGAGTTCCAAGATTTCATTTTGACTCTACTAATCTGTCAAATTATATTGAGAACTTTGCAATATTAACTCACTCCAATTAAAATTTGCAATTCTAATGATTGCAAATTTTGTGCCACCATTTTTGAGAATGACCAAGAAGTTTAAAAAAATCGCAAAGAGCTGATCAAAATTATATTCTTAACTCTATATCTTATGATTTAACACAGCAGCAATTTAAAAAAGAAACATAGGAATTTCAAAATCCAATGGAAAATACAGTTTCGTATGGTATTTCACTACATTTTATGAAAGGATATGGAGTAAATGAACATGAGACCATAACGCATATGTTAACCCCAACTGCAAATAATTTAAATGAGCTGTATGGCCATTTCGGAAATTAATTCCTCATCAGCAGCACTAGAACCCAAACATTTAGATCCTTTTGGTTATTTGTTCTCTATCAGCTTTTACACGTTTTTCGGTTCAAGGACTTCCAAATGATTTGGTTTGATCTGCACTGATCAGACATAGGTGCGCATATGCAGAAAAAAAATTAACAGTAACTTCGGTATTTCGTTATCAACTAACTAATTTGAATTTCGCAAGTCTCATGAAATTTTTCAAATTATTAACACTTATGTGGTAGCTGTCAAAACTGGTTGCACAATATTTGCAATAACTGAATTGCAAATTTAAATTGCAATTAGTTTATTATTGAATACCTTTTGTCTTTTGAATACCACACTCACTTTTTCTTATGTGACTTTACAATTGAGAATGTAAACATTTTTTATGTATTCAAAATAATTGTTACTTCTTTGTATTTTATAAGTTGTAGAAATTCGCGGTAAATAGAGAAATCTGAAAATGAGTCCGGTTCATCATTTAAAAACTCAAAGAAGAAAAATGTTTCATTTGTAAAGCATTGAACTGCATTGCAAAAATTGGGAATCGAGATTATATGGCCACGAAACCTGTTACAAAGTTTCACTGCGGCGGTACATCTTACACCAAAAAAGAATTTTTAAATTATTTATGAATTTCAGCATCAATTTCTGATTGTCTAACTATGGTAATATGGCATTATTGAAATGCATTTTTATTTCATGGTCTAACAAAGATGATAACTGAAGATACAAAGCCCAGAGCAAATGATGTAAAAAAAATATGTTCACTATGTTCACTATAATATGCACTCCTAAATGAAACTCTAGTGCTATATATAAAGTCAAGAGAAAAATTTTCCGTCTATACACATGTAAGGTCTATTACGATAATATAAACTTTGGCACAAAAAATTGCACACCTAAACGGCGAAGATGTTACAATGAGCTGAACAAAAATAAAGGTAAAAACATTGAAAAAAAATCCCACACCAGATCTAGAAGATGTTTACACAGCTGATAGAAACGAAAGAGCGCAGAATATATTAAATGTATACTTCCACTTCTCGGCAAATAAAATGCAGTATGCGATATGAAAAATTTCCCTCATTTGGATGTGATACGTGCTTTTACAGATTTCTACAAGTAAAATTCCCAAACCACACTATACGTGAAATTTCAAACTACATAAGCGTGAAACGTAATTTTACAATAATAAGAAGCGTGATTTCGTGACAGTGGGCAAAGTTCGTGCGCCATACAAACCCAAGTACTTTTTAGACTTACTTTCAGTAATTTTCAAATCTTTAATAAATGTGCATGTCCTATGCCATCTAAGTTATACCTATTCTTCTTAATATATTCGCAAAGATTTAATAGAATGCTAAATCTGACCCCTGTCAGGCTGGACAGAATTAATCTCAATCTGTGGGTAATGAAGCTACTTGAAGTGGTCTTAAAATAAGAAATGATATATATTTATAATTCGTTCATCATTTAATTGTTTATTTCCATTTCTAATTAAGCAATCCGTATCCAATAAGGTGTATTGCGTCATTTTTTTCAGATTTTGTTTTCTGTGTTTTTTTCTGGTGTTAAAACTTATCTACGACATTTTATTTTTTATAGAATTCAAATGATACTTTGGCAGTCTTTTCATTCATGATTCATTCGGAAGAAATGAAAGAAATCGAAGACATTGTAATGGTTCCAGTCTTTGCACGTACAAGTCGTTCGGGTTTTGGAATATTTTTTTTTCATCTTCACATTTTATTCAATAGTAAATGCCATATACACGCAGATCAATATCCTCCGCATTCCATGTTGAATCTTATTATTGAATTAAACATCAACCAGATACTTACTTATACAACTGGTCCGAACTACTACGAAAATTCATCCCTATTTTCCCAGCGGGTTCCAAATCGTTTCCAGTTACCAGTATGTAACACGATAAACTAGAAATAAAAGATATTTTTGGTGTTGTATTTATATTAAATATCTATTAAAAATAGTGCCTTATATATTTATCAGTAAATACTTGGCATTTTATTTTAAGAAAGAGGGAGTGTTGTTTTCAGTATTTATACATGTAGGGAAATTACAACATAATAAAGTGCAAGCTGGTTTGAACATTACTCAAAACCACACATTTATCCGAACAAAATTTAAATAGGTGTGAAAGTTAAGGTCTATTATTGCTCCCTTTAACCTATTTGTTGAAATATAATTAATGCTGCACCTATTTAAATAGTAATAAATCAAGTACAGTGTTAATTCCGGGGGGGGGGGGGGTGGGGTAACTTCCATTATTTAGGTATACGGGAATGTGCCAAAAATTCGGGTATGGTTTTTTGCATGAAATATATAAATTTGGGTGTGTTTTTTAAACAATTTGTATATAAATTTGCATGTAGAAATAATGGTTTATATAAATTTGGATATAAAAAAGCAAAAAGGGCAATTATTTATGATACAACATAATTCCTGATAATTATTTTCTTTAAATGTTCAATATTTCATGTACTTATTGTTTTGTTTTGATGATATTCAGGAATATGTTGGTCATTGGCTTGTCCTGGTCTTCTTGTAAAATTTTAGTTTCTTGATATTTGGGTTATTGGATGTGGTTTGTTTCCATTGATTTATTCACTTTTTTACCTTTTCGGGGCCATTAGGGCTTACTATATAATGTGAGGTTCCTCACTATGGTGACCCCTAGATGTTTTGATTTTTGTCGTTTTAAGCTGGATATGGGATGTTGTCTCCTTGACATTTACCCTATTTCCTTTCTTTTTCATATCCTAATTATCATGTTAAAATCAATGGTATATGAATAGATTCGGGGCCTAAATTTAGAGTTGTTATATAAATTTTGGGTATGTTTTAAGAACATGAGTATATAAATTCGGGGCATGTTTAAGATATCAATATGGCACATCCCTACCAGAAAAAAAATACCAAATTACCCCCCCCCCCCCGGGGGGGGGGGGGGTTAATTGCCCAGCTAAATTTTTGGAAGACTTGTGATAAGTTTTCCCAATTAACTATTGCATACCTTTGGCTTCAACCTTCTAATCGAATGTCCAAATTCCAAGCTTGCTTGTAGTAAATTGTGTAAGAATTATGTATGTTTAACGGAAATTACGAAAATATGATTGTACGGAGTTTCCTTAGGACACGACTACCAATAAAGTATCGAAGTACTACCTTATAAGATCGGCACATTTGTTCGATTTATCAGTGTTACTGTAGGGGAAATAAGACAAATAAAATCGACTAAAAGTAAAGTTAAATGTGAAGACCAAACTTAAGAATTGTTGTTCATACATTATTACACAGTGTTGTTTATAAATAAGGGATTTCGAAACTATCCTGCTATTTTTACAATTCTTAAAATATCCAATTACCGGTATTTGTTAATACGTACATTAAGATATCAACAAACTACAGTATGTTGTCAGCTGGTTTCCAATTTCATATAATATTTTGCCTTTCTGCTTAATTGCTTATATTGATCTCTCATTGTAGAATCAGAATGGTTTTTAAATTCTGCAGTATAAAAAAGTACCACATTTTCACAATTTTGCAATTATTATTATTAAGCTTGATTGCTTTGGGTGCATAGGCGGAGATAACTATGGAAGTGCAATCAAGAATGATTTTGACGTTAATATTTTTGAATATGCAAGCATACCAAAAAGACAGGAAATTGCATTCTTGTTGCTTCAATGAGCAATTGCAAGAAAATAATATAAATTTCATGTGGCAAAATTAATACAACTGCATGGTAAGGTTTAGCGTATGGAACAACAAGTCATGTTTATCCTTCCTTCTCCTGTTTTAGGGGTAAATACTCTTAGTGCTTTATTTCTTTCGCGTTTGTATTCTATTTGGTTTTATGCGTTATCCTTACTTTGTTTTGTTGCTTCGGTATTTATTTGTGAATATATATATTTCATTTTTTGTTCTTCGTGTTCCAGGAAGTTCCCTATTCTTCCTTTTTGCTTTGATATTTGTTTGCGGATTTAAGCTAAGTCACTATGAGGCCTTTAACAAATACTAATACCTCATAGTAATAAGTAGATATTACACACTATCTGAGTTAAATTACCTGACTTGTTATCTCACACCTCGTGTAGTGTACAGTTGGCTTTTATCATCTAAATGATGCAACTGACTATCTCCAAATTGCATTTTTCTAAAGGGTTATTACCGAAGTACACTCCGAGCAACTGACCATCTCAAAAAAGTGATTCTACAGGGTTATTATTGAAGTACATGTATACATTTCGAGCAACTGACTCTCTCCAAGGACTCGATATTAATTTTATTTCACTAATAAGGGATGCATTTGGATCACATCTATTGATTCTACAGTTAATACTAGTAACATTCACGATTCAAAATTGGGAGACAAAAGAGATAGAAACAGGCAAAAAACTGTTTTTTTTTCTTTTTTTTAGTTTAGTTCTGTGAGCCTCAAACAAAATATCTCCATTTCCATTTGAATCCACTTTAACATGAAACAACGGCAGTAGAATACCGAAGGAACAAAATTTACAAAGGAAGGGTAAGCATGTCCTGCTCTGTTAACAGACCCGTCACACGGTAACTGAGGTACACATGTTTTTGAAAGATCTATTAGGTAGCTGATTGGTTAATGTCATTTGCTACATGTAACCCTGAGACAAAACCAATTTAAGTCCGTGGTACGTGTTACTTCTCTAACCCCCAAACAGTACAAAGGTTAAATGTTAAATGACTGACTAGCAAATGTTACTATGCAAATATGTTTGTCGAATTAAAATAATGATATGTTTTACTTTCAGGCATGGTAGAGATATCTTACTTCAGCGATTGTTGACATCATGCTTACAATGTCGTTAAATACAACATATGAACCACTGGACAACATTCCAGAATTCTTGTTCTCGTTAGCAGAAGGTCTCACAACGTACTTGCAACCTGTGCTATGTATCTTTGGATTAATTGGAAATTTTTTGGCACTTATGGTATTTTGTTCGAAGAAAATGAGAAGAGTGTCTTCTAATATCTACCTAGCAGCTTTGTCATTATCCAGCTGTCTGTTTCTCATTGCTCTGTTACTTGTCTGGGTAGAAGTGCTTCGCGTCAGAATTATACACGAAAACGTATGGTGTCATATAATTATATACGTAACATATGTATGTAGTTTTCTAAATAGCTGGTTCGTTGTTTGCATCACATTTGAAAATTACATTGTTACTTTTCATTTGAAGATGGCCGCATCAGTTTGCTCTGTGCAGAAAGCTAGATTGGTTGTTTTATTGTTGGTACTTTTTGCTCTTGCCTTCTTCGACTTCTCCGTCTGGACAACGACCGTAACAGATTTTGACGGCATTCCTATGTGCACACAGATTGAAAAATATTATGATGTGATAAATATATATACATATCTTGACGCTGCAGTAACGCTTATTTTGCCAACAACTCTATTAGCAGTTCTCATTGGTGCAATTATTGCAAAGTATATCAAACAAAGTGCATTAGAGAAGTACGGGAAAGCCCAGCCACTTAGCCGGAAGGATAGATCCCTGATGCACATCACCAGAGTACTTTTAGCTGTGGGACTGTCATATATGCTACTGTTTTTACCGAGCTACATAAACAAAATTAGATTCATGATTATGTCAAATGTAATGGGAGAGTCTTACGTCACACTCAAAGATCACATCATTAACCAAATAGTTCTAATTATATCCTACATGTCGTTCAGTTCAAATTTTATATTTTATGTCAAATGGAGTCGAAACTTTCGAAAAGGACTCAAAAGACTTTTTTGTTGCTCCTTCCGTGGAGCGCGTTGTTATGAACGAAATCAACCATATCGACTTATTTTGCTTTCGAGCAAAAGAAACATGACCACATCGAATTTATAAATTTATTAATAAAATGTTGATCCGTTTGCATTGTGTTTATAAATATTTACTGTAAATTTTCTTTTGTATATGACCATTTCGACATCTTATGTTTTTTCAGTGCAGATTAAAACAAAAACATTTGATTTTGAAGACCACAAATCAAAGAATTGTAATAATTGAAAGTTTTTTCTTATAAACAATTAGACATATCAGGATATTAAGGATCAAATTGACATAAAAAGCACTTTTATAAATATGACCAATTCAAAGAAGGACCTTAGTTTCAGAGAAAAAACTTGTAAAATCTCCACAGCTTTGAAAATGGTTCATAGTTAAAGTAAATGTTAAAGTAAATGGTCTACACATTTAGCATTTGTGGCGGATTTCCTGGTACCAGTACACTGTACGTATTAAATTAGCAATTCTTTAATAGTTAGGGGGGTTTGAATCCAACAAAACGAGTTTAACCCCACTACAATTTTTGCGCCTGACCCAAGTCAGGAATATGTTGGTCATTGGCTTGTCCTTGTCTTCTTATAAACTATTTTAGTTTCGGGATATTTGGGTTATTGGATGTGGTTTGTTTCCACTGATTTATTCACATTTTGGGCCATTTAGGGCTTGCTATACAGTGTGAGGTTCCTCACTGTATTGAAGACCGTACGGTGACCCCTAGATGCTTTGTTTTGGGTCGTTTTAACCTGGATATGGGATGTTGTCTCCTTGACATTTACCCCATTTCCTTTCTTTTTCATAGATTAAAAGGTATTTTCTTCATGTTACACCTATAACAATTCCTCCAAATATATGGTCTTTAATAGCTTTATATAGATTAATAGACATTTTCTTCATGTTACACCTATTACAATTTCTCCAAATCTATGGTCTAAGGTGTTATTGAATAATATGCGATCTATAGAATACTATTGTATACCACTTTTATTGCCTGAAGGGATTCAACATACAACACGTATGGCAAATTGATATGCTTAGTATTCTATAGGAGTTTGATTATCAGACACGAAAACAGCAGTTTTGAAAGAGTTGTTATAAATGTAGGTGTTACTTGAGGAATATGGAATGTTCATGGAAGGACTGCAAAATTAAAACGTTAATGACACGAGAAATCAACCATACGTATACTGAACATTAATGGTTTGACTGACAGATTTGAATGTAATATGGGACACATTGCTCCAATGTAACCATGTTGCGGATTACCATGCATTTGAATGGTGGCATTATACTCTGTTTTAAGCTCTTATTGGATATTCCCCATGGCCACATTAAACGATTGTAATATTTTTCATAGGTTCAAAACAACGGCAGTAGAATACCGAAGTCCAAAGGAGTGGAATATACAAAAATCGAAGTCCAAAGACATGGCAACCAGCTTTGAAACAGATAACAAATAACTAAATACCGAAGTTACTGTGAATTTTGATTCTGCATATGCGCATTTCGACAACTTATGTCTCTTCAGTGCAGATAAAATCTAAACGTTTGGAAGACCATAAAGACAAAGATGTTTAAAAACTGATAGAGAACAAATGACCAAATATGATCTAAATAGGAAGCCAAAATCAGCTAAGGACAGAGCTTTGCATGAGGGAGATACTCCTTAGTTTTAACAAAATTTACAAAAACTAGATATTGTAAGGTTCCAAATCGAATCGGCTTTCGGGCCAGCACCGAAGTACTGACTACTGGGCTGGTGAATACCCTCGGGGACTAACAGTCCACCAGCAGAGGCATCGACCCAGTGGTAACAAATAACTAAATACCGAAGTTACTGTGAATAATATAACAATGACGTTAAACACAGAAAACAATGACGTTAGACAGATACAAAGGACAGAAATAGAAAACAACATTCAAAAACAAGGCTCTCACAGTGTGAAGTCCAGTGACACTAAGAGTGACATCAGGTGCTCCGGAAGGGTAAGCATGTCCTGTTCTGTAAACTGCACCAGTCACACTGTAAGTGAGTCGATCTAGAAAAATGTCAAAATCTGTAGTCAAATTCAGGAAGACGTGAATCTAGCTGAAAATGTCCGCTTTCATTTGGGATACTGGCACGTCATATTTTTCAATGAAGTTATGGTGACGCCCATAGAATTTCTTTAGGGATAAAATTAACTATGGTTGAACAAATCCCCGACTAAGCAGCTTTTGGGACAGTGTTTTTGGAAGAAGAGTTTAGTTAGTACATGACGTTGAAATAATTGTAGCCAAAATGCAATAAAATACAAGTACATTCCTGCTCAATTTTTGTATATGACGGGGACTAAATGATTGGTGTGATTCATGCAAGAAATCAAAATATTTAATTTTGTTCACAGTAAGACTAACAATTAAAACTTTTCTTGCCCATTTTCAGAACGAAGTATGAAAGACACAAATAGGAGTAGAATTATGTGTTATGGAAGTGTGAAAAGTCAAAAAATTCTTTCAATTAAAAAGGGTTCAAGTCAAAATAATTGGGCAATATAAATATATATCTACAAAATATTTATCTGAAAAATGATGTCAAATAATTTCTGGTGACAACCAGAAAGTTTCCAGAGAGAAAACTCCAATGTTGTTGGTTTTCGAGTCTGAATAGGCACTTGCTGTTTCAAAGATGTACTTTTGAATGAAAAATTCTGAAAATCATATCAGGCTCTGAAACAATTATTAATTGTAATATATTTTCCCCTTATAAGAAAAATTTTAAGGTCAAAATTTTGAAATCTTAGTAATCTCTTTGTCCTCAATCTTGTCACCAGATTCGCGTTATGTTCGTTTTTCAAGTCAGAATAAGCTCTATAAGTCTCTGTGGGGTTTTTGAATATATAGAAGATGAAGGTAATCCGTAGATATTGATTGTTTAAAGTAAAATAATGAACAAATGATTATTTTAGGTGGATGCAACAAAAAGCAAAAAACGAATAAGATAAAGTAAAAGATGATAACGGTACAAGTTAAGTTTCATTGATTGATTGAATATTGTTTAACGTATACTGAGCAATATTTCAGCTATATCAAGAGGAGAAAAAGTTTGTTAATAAATAATCACTTTGGGGTATGGAAAGGGTCATGGGACGGGAAATTCTGACTGCCAGCCGAAAAGTAGGGTGAAATGGAAATGGGCGGGGATTTTAGCCTTGTAGCCGATCACCTACGGACCACTGAAAAAGAGCTTGCTACAAGGGTTCTTTAATGTGCAGGAAGCGTGGCATTTCTTCCAACACGTGGACCTGAGTTTACATCCCATCCGAAAGAAGGGTTGTGTATTTATTAATCCCGCACAACCACGGAATGGGTCCTATTTCTTTATCCCGGGGTTCCTTCGGGGTCAGCCCCGTTTAGGAGGGGGTCATACCCCGAAAGCCGGAGATATGTACCCCGGGGTTCCCTCGGGGGCCAAGTTATGTTTCAAGAGGTTTAAATGCAGTGAGGATCAAAATGGGATTAGAAATATTGCACAGATAGGTGTCCTTTAAAAAATGCCAATTGCAAAACTATTCAACTTAATCAAAATAGTACTTGACAATTATATAAAAAAAACAACAAAAAACAAAAAAAAACAAAAAACAAAAAAAACAAAAAAAAAAAAACATAATTTAACAAGGGACGCCATGAAAACGTCAGAGATGACTTTTTCCAAACAGGTCCTGCAATGCCGATGTGTCCTACAAGTTGTTTGGTCTCCTGAAACTTTGCATTGTAGGTAAGCATTGTTCTAAAACTGAAACTTAATTGTTCAACAAAGGTCTGCATGAGATTTGAGGACCATGTCAGTAAAATAAACTCGGGTGAACATGTAGTTTGTATTATTGTTTAAGGTAACTTTGTGACAATAGTTTATTTTGTATTACTGTACTCCATATTTGTTTCAACATATTTCTGGGATGATAAAATGTCGCTTTCTATGCCTGTGAAATCCTGTTTATTCAGCTTATGCATATATTGTAGAGGAGTTTATTCTTATTCGATATGAAGTTGATGTCATTGTTTTATGTGTCAAGCATGTTTTAATGCCCCCGCGACGAAAAGTCGGAGACATATTATTTTACCCTTGTCTGTCCGTACGAATGAAAAACACAACTATTCATGTTTTAGAAAGTTTGCAAACAAATTCCAACTACTTAAAAGGAATCTAACTTACAATAAGCAGATGTGCACAGTGCACACACATATCTTTTTGAGTATTCAAAATGACTGTGGTTGCCACGGAAACTGAAAAAAAAGCGGGAAAATTCAAAGTGCCTCAATTCTGATGAAACTTTACAAGAAGGATGTCTAGCACCCAAAGAAATGATTTTGGGTCTCAAAATTTTCAAAATGGCCGCCGTTACTTTGGAAACTGGAAAAAGGCGGGAAAAATTCAAAGTGCCTCAAAATGGATGAAACTTTACAGGAAGATTAAATAGCACCTACAGAATTGATTTTCGGGCTAAGAACTTCCCTTTTATATATTTTGGAAAAAGGGGAGGCATATCATTGTGTCCATACTTGTACTGTGTCAACACCTGTATTGTGTCAACACACGCTTAAATTTGCACATGCCATATTGATTCAATGAGCGGGGGCATAATTGGTTGCCATTCGGCGACAGCACTAGTTTTTCATAGCAACACAGATAAGTTTCTGTTACCCGACGTATTGTATAATTTGTAAGCACCTATGCTTTTTTATTGGGTCCTTGTTGTTCATCTCTGTATGTGTGTGTCTTAATTTTTCTTTTCTGTGCCTTGCTCATGTTATATCTTTGTTTCTCATGTTGCCATTGTACTTGAGTTATTCGTTTAAGACTGGCGGTTCGGTTCTCACTTACTTTATTGTCATTTGCAGCAATTTTTAGGCGTCGGTGTAAACTCACTACTCATGATCACTACTCCACCTTTTTACCCTTTTGGGGTCATTTAGGGCTTGCTATATGGTGTGAGGTTCCTCACTGTGTTGAAGACCGTACGGTGACCCTAGATTCTTTGTTTTGGGTCGTTTTGACCTGGATATGGGATGTTGTCTCCTTGACATTTACCCCATTTCCTTTCTTTTTCACTAATGTGTATACATTTAAACTCTTTGCTCGGCTTTCGGTAACGAATACCCAGAGCACAGATGGTCTAAAAAAGATCCCACGACAGTATTTACGACAATGATGGATAAATTCAAATATCTCACTACACTTACTTCGAATTCGTTGCGTCATACAATTTGTCTGTAGGATAGTTTGTAGTTAAACATCACAAAATTAATAAAGGAGCATGTTTTTTTTATTTCTGTATTTCTAATTTTGCCTGTTACATTTCTATCAATGGCCCAGGCTGTTTTGAATGGCAAGTAAAAAATGCAATTTTATCAAGACACTTGTTAAAGCTGCCTCATGTTCCAAAAATAGTTCATTATTTATTAGTTTCGGAAGAAGTAGGACAAAACATTAACTGACCCGAAACATTTAGAGTACATATTCGCATTAATTTCGGCTAACTGAAACCATGGCCTTTTGGTGGATTTTATATATGGCAATAACTCAGCTTATCCAAGTTATGGATCAAATGATAAGGATTTATAATGATATCATTATTTATGAAAGTGTTTCTCCCTTAGGCAGAGATCAAGCTTACTTTGTAAAATTCACAGAAAAAATATACAGGTGAAAAAGTGATGATAATGTTAAGAGTTTCTGATCGACAGTATATATGTTTAGTTTGGGGGACCTGTTTTTATCAGACTATCTGAATTCTAATTGGCACAAACTGTTAAGCCGATATGTTCCTCCACTCATATGAGGCTGAATTCATCGTAGCTCTTCGTCAAAACTAGTCCTTTAATTTCAGCGTCCGTTAAAGGATTATATTCTATCACTAAATAACCCTCGCTATGGTGATTTACTTCATCGTTTCTATCCAAAAGAGCTCAAATTTCAGGATACTGCAGATACTTCCACATCGGCTTCATTCCTTGATCTTAATTTTGAAATTGACAACAGTGGTACACTACAAAATGGCAAATGCGATGACTTCACTTATCCTGTAGGCAACTTCCCTTTTCTTTGTAGCAACATTCCAGAGGCGCCAGCTTATGAAGCTTACATCTCCCAACTCTAAGGCGTTTGGTCGATACACGTCTGACTACCTTGAAAAAGCTCGGTTGCTTTCAAAAAGGCTACTTAAGGAATGGTATGTTACCCATAACTTGAAGTCATCACTATAGACATTTTGCGGTCGACCTCACGATCTTGTGGACCGCTTTGGAATCACAACAATGACAACAGATCCAACAGCTAACGTTTTGTTTTTCCTCTACCGGATTGACTTTAATTCCGGAGTTGATATGTTCAACAAGGCGGGTGTCTTATCTTAAGCTTACTCTACTGGTGCACCTGATCTCATCCATGGTTTTAAATGAGATCTCAAAGTAAAAGAGGTAACATGGACAAAGATATTAAACATAGCTGAACTTTAAACAACAAGGTAACAGCTATGATAATGTGAACTCCAACAAAACCGTTCGTATGTAAGTTCTTACGAAACTAAAGTCACCATGGTCTGATCCGTCTGTGCTGTCATCGCGAATGCAAGCGTGAATTGCTATAATAAAAGA
This sequence comes from Modiolus philippinarum, assembly GCA_002080025.1. Classification (NCBI taxonomy): domain Eukaryota; kingdom Metazoa; phylum Mollusca; class Bivalvia; order Mytilida; family Modiolidae; genus Modiolus; species Modiolus philippinarum. The sequence goes on along the minus strand of MJUU01054281.1, from coordinate 78,555 downwards.
AGTTTAGTTTTTTTCAATTTGTAAAGTGATACTGTTATGGAAATTCACAAGCCATTGCTTGAAATTTATCTTAACTAAGCTGCCACACAATTAGATGTTAATAACCAAATGAGAACAGTGTGTTGACACTAATAACCAAAAACACAGCTTTTTTTGCAAAAATATATGCCCGGTATGGTACTTTTTGAATAAAGATTTCCGACAAAATTCTCATTTGCCTATTCATATTTTTATAGACGCTTACATACAGCTGAATGTGTTTCAAATTTTATAATTGGATGATATTAGCTAAGGAAATCGGTATATTAATGAATGCTTGGATATTATTGACTGTCTCTGTAATCAAGAGTTGATACGTAAAGACGGAATGTTTACATGAAAAACTTTTGGTCATCAATAACTACAGTTTATATAGTTTCATATAAAGTTTCTTCATATGCGCCTCTGGACAACTTATGTCTCTTCAGTGCAGATAAAATCTATACGTTTTAAGACCATAAATTCACTGATAGAGAACAAATATCCAATATGATCTAAATGTAAAGCCCAATCAGCTACGGACACATCTTGTCATGAGGGAGATTAGTTTTCAACAAAATTTAATCGAATTTAGATATTGCAAGGTTCCTATTAGAATCGGCTTTCAGGTCAGCACCGAAGTACTGACTACTGGGCTGATGAATACCCTTGGGGACTAATAGTCCACCAGCAGAGGCATCGACCAAGTTGGAACAAATAACTAGATACTGAAGTTACAGAGAATTTGATATTTGCATATGCGCATTTCGACAACTTATGTCTCTTCAGTGCAGATAAAATCTAAACGTTTGGAAGACCATAAACTCAAAGATGTTTAAAAATTGATAGAGAACAAATAGCCAAAGTGATCTAAACGTAAAGCAAAAATCAGCTAAGGACAAAACTTTGCATGATGGAGATATTCCTTAGTTTTCAACAAAATTAACTAGAATTTTGATGTTGCAAGGTTCCAATGAGAATCGGCTTTCGGGTCATAGTACTGACTACACGGGGGGGGGGGTCACTTCCTATATTGCGGTATATACAGACGTGCCGCTGGAATGGGCCTGTTTTTGCAGTTGTCAACTATAAGATTGGGTCGTAATTTATCACATCATGTATATCAATGGGTGGGTCGTAAATTAGCCCCAAATTGCCAGAATCTCTACTGGTTGCTGTTATTAATCAAGTATTTATCATAATTTGATGTTTCAGCTGTGAAATTAATGGTTTCTTACTCCAATCACACATTTTTACTATACAATTGGGTTGGTTATTTTGGAAATTTGATATATAAATGGGTCGATATTTTGTTTGGGGAACTATATGAAAGGAGGGTATTTTCAAAATGCCAGCGGCAGGCCTGTACCCAATTCCACCTGAAGTGACNCCCCCCCCCCCCCCCCCCCCGTGACTGACTACTATGACACAACTGATGAAATTCAAATTGTTAGGTATTTTGACGCATTGCAGTAATACATTTGCATACATGATCAAATTTGCAGTACATTCACTTGTAGAAGTACGTATAAAGAATGATACATAGCGCCAGTAGCCGGTCCACAATAAAGCCGTGTTAATGATTTTCAAAGTTGTATGCTTTCATAGTAAAATTATTATCAGACATGTACAATATTAAAGTTTATTTTTTTTAGATATTTTGGTCATTTCAGAAAAGACACCAAAAGCTGAATACGGTGTAAATACTTCGATTAGAGAAACGCAAACAAAAAATCTCAGAACAAAGAAATTCTGAAGTAATACTAATGGAGACAATAAGACAGACAAATAAACAAAAATTAACAGGAGCTGCGAAGCACTTGCAGTGTGAACCCCACAAATATACTGAAGGAATCAAGAGGTGATTTGGAAAGATACTGTACGGTTGTTATATTTCGCGGGGTATTAATTTTCGCGCTATTCGCGTTTTTCACGAAAATTTATACCCGCGAATATTTCACTGTAAGCCTGAATATAAATGAACACAATGGCATTAACAATAATCCGCGAATATAAAACCCCGCAAATACATCAAAGACTGAAAACCGCGAAAATATCATACCGCGAATATAAAGCACTATACAGTAATCATGATCTGATTCACGCTTGGAACCCTTAACACTGCCAGTGGAATTTCCGCTGTAAGGTCATCCTCCATGTCTGTCGGTTCCGTCAGCTCTGGACCTATTCCAAAATTCATATTCTCCTTGGGGGAAAAAGAAACACTGGAACGATCTTTTAAATTATGGTGACGATCATAAAACTTCTGAAGTGAATATTGCAATAGAGGTTGAACATAACTTCGACATAAGTTTTAAAGGCAAATCCGTTGTGCTTTAGCCGGGCTCTGGATCTTTACATATATACGGCAATTTGTTAGGGTTGGTTATTTTTTTTTATAGTTTTGAAATGTTAGATTTATATTTATAGATTATTACACGGCAATTTTCATATCACATCTTTCGTAATATAAAGGTCGTAATATCAGCCCAAGAGCGGCAAAGCTCGAGTAGTGATTTTACGACCACGGGCTGATGAAGGGTGTGGTATGAAAACCGACATGTAATGATATTTTTGTTTTACCATATACTTCAATTAAAGAAGAATTTTCCTGGCTGAAAGTATTTGTCATGCTTACGCTTCCGGGGCACCTGATGTTACTCCCGGTTTTCATGGGAGTTCACACTACGAGTGCTTTAGTTCTTAATGTCGTCTTTTTATTTCCGTGCCTTGTGGCTGTCTCACGTCATGTTTTTCTCATTGCCGTTTTTGCCGTGTCTTTGGACTTTGATATTTGTGATCATCACTTCACTTGCTCCTCCGGTATTCCACTGTCGCTGTTTCCCACTTAGAAAATACAATATTGCTATTTTATTATTTGATATGGCGATATCATATGTAATGTATATTGCTTTGATGGAAATATTGGAATTTGCAAATAATAAAGCTTCCGGGTACTGACGGAAAGGCATGTGATAATAACCGGAAGCAGTTGCATAACGATATCATATCAGTCCGCTTCGTCTATGCTAAAGTTTAAAAATATTCTAATATTTTTCTAGTATTATCGAGGAGGAAAATTTTAATCATATTGCAACTGGGTATAGGATAATTATAGATTATTACATGGCACTTTTCATATCATACCCTTTAGCATCCCAAGGTCGTAATATCAGCCCGAGAGCCGTCAGACTCGAGGGACGATTTAATGACCGAGAGCTGATGAAGGATGTGAAATGCAAGATGACATGTAATGATTTTTTTGTCAAATACTTTAACAGTAAAAGAAAATTCATACTTATAAAATGCAGTATTAAATATTTTACAAAACGATATGGAGTAAATGAACAAGAGACCGTAACACATATATTAACTTCAACTGTATTTAATTTTAGTGAGTTGGATGGCCATTTCGGAAATTAATTCCTCAAGGACCTAAACATAGGGAAATCCGCAATTTCAATTAATGTTTAAATGTATTAGTATTTTGTTGTAACACTTTATTTGATTTATAATGATATCGTACGCAATATTTATCGTTTTACGGAAAAACACGAGCGTGTGATAAATCTTCCGAATTGTGACGGAAAAGCATGCGATAATTACAGGAAGCAGTGGATAACGATATCATACCAGCCCGCTTCGTCAATTTTAGTTGAAATCATCTGGTTTTATCTAGGGGTAAATTTTCAATAATACTTTTACTAAGTATGTGATAAAAACCTTATTTATCTGTGATATTTTACCTTTAATAAGGAAGTAGAATAATAATTTCATACAAGTTTAACATTTACCATATAACTAAATACCGAAGTTACTGTGTACTTTGATTCTGCATATGCGCATTTCGACAACTTATGTCTCATCAGTGCAGATAAAATCTAAACGTTTGGAAGACGACCATAAAGTCAAAGATGTTTAAATATATATAATTTCAGAGTTCACTGGAGCGTTTGTACTCAGACCTTCATCAACTATACTGATTCAGTAAACATCATAACCACTCATCTTATTTTAACCAAAACACTCAAAATATATTATGTTGTGGTAATATAATGCGTTAATGTAAAGAAGGGGGAGACATGAAACATCTACAATGGCTGAAAATTACAGTCACATGCCACAATCTGCCAGGGAACTACACAGGAAAAACACGTATAAGACAAAAGGACAAACGTAGACAATGATAGGAACTCGGGACAACTGGACTTGGTACCGGGACTAGCAAAAGCCGGTGGTAGGGTTAAACCGATGTATGGGCACCCACACCCACCCTTCATCTGTCCCGTCTCCCTGTAGGATAATTAACATGCGAATAAAACCCAATACAGGTAGACTATTAACGCCATGACTACAATCTTGACAGTTGAGAGAATACCAATACGTAATTTTGACATATTAGTCATGGGGTGCTCGCCGCTAAACTGTCGGCTGGCTTAGGGAGCCTAGTCTGCTGGTAAAACACTGTCATACTACGGAAGAAAAATTAATCTCAAAACTTCCCGAAGAGTTTGATCAAAAGTAATCATATATTTTAGTAGACATTGCAGTATCAGTGAGAGGCCAGTATGTGTGTAAATTTTCAGGTCACTAGATCACAAGGCTAATTTAACGGATACAAGCAGAGTATCTTGTCGATATTACCTATTACGCCAAGAATATAAGTCACGTCCCAATTTTTCGGGATCTTTAACCAGTTTTGGCACTTTTTAACAAAATTTCCATAAAACGAGGATTAGAAATGCCCGAAGTAATAAGCTGTTTGCGAGTAACGCCATATTTAGCTATCAAATGTTCATATCTGTTATAAAACTTCTTCAACGTATTCAACAACTTATGAAATCTGTAACCCTGTTGTAAAAGTTTGGCTGAGGATTGTGAGTAGTAAGGATATCGTCAATATACCTGCTGTTATCATTGAAAATAGAAATAAGTTAATCACTGTTTGGTATGGTTCTGTTTTGAAGTTTTTTTCATGAAGTCTCTTTCGTAACAGAACAGAAAAAAAAGATCTGCAATGAGACGTGCACTATTTGTACCCATGGGAATACCTATATAAATAGTGTTGCCAAAAAAAAAAAAACGAACAAAAAAGTTGTCCAGAAAAAGATTGAGTGCATTGATCATATCGTCACATGATCAGAAACAATGATCATTGTAGGTAATATAAAGAAAAGAATCCTTATTTTTTGTTAGAACAAATTAACTTCAGACCAGAAAATTTAACAAACCATTTAATAAGTTGTCCTAATTTGGATTTAATCATATTATGTAGAAGAATTGTATAAAGTGTGGAAAAATCGTAACTGTCAATGGATGAGACTGGTCTTTGAAAAGGTTGTAGTTTACCAAAAATGTCAATAGAGTTTTTTTAAACTCCAAAAGTAATTTACACCAGAGGTCTGATTAGTTGTTTCATAGTATTTGATAATCAACTCCTTTATAAAAGTAAGTGAAGTAGTTAAATGGATTGATAAATTATTGATAGAACACTTACTAGCTGCCGAAATAAAACGATGCATGTATGTCTGTTATAATAGATATTTTGAAATTCGAACTTCTTCACAAGCCTTTGAATGTATACACCGGCAAACGAATACCGAAGCAAGAATGAGGAAAGGGGAAATTCTAAAATCATAAATCCAATATCACGGCAATTCACAGCAACACGAATTGAGACAGTATGACAAAGACACAACAAACAAACAAAAATGAACAAAAACGCCACAAAACTAAAGCACTAGCAATGTGAACCCCTATAAAAACTGAGGTATCATCAGGCGCTCCGGAAGGGTGAGCATGATCTGCTCCACGTATTTCAAAAATACAAATGTACACTGTAAATACAATCATGAAATCATGAAATAATTGACAGCTATGCACTTAAATCATAGGTATTGACATTAAAGATGAAAACAGTGTAATTAGCACAGAATTGATTTTGAAACATTTTACCACCCAGTCTACAGCACTGCCATCGTACTTCCAGCAAATTGAAATTTACCAAGATAAATGGTTCTTCATGTACAATTACAGACAAAAGACAGATACATTCACGTGGATACATTTGTAAGAAAAGGATATGTAACTTTGCCACCTATGGAAATTAAATTATACTAGCTAAACCTAAAATAATAAACAGAGTATAACCGCCTCTGGATGTACGCCTCTGCAAAAGTAATATAGAAGTCTTTAGAAAATCCAAAATAGAAACAAATACTTTACAGTGAATAATATTTCAAATGAAGTCTGATAATAGTTTATTCCTTTGCGTCTGTAATTGACACAAGCAAAGAAAGAATCACTTCAGAAAATAATTACATTCTATTCTTTTGTACTGATTCTTAGTCAATGACACGAGAACTTAACACGAAAAAGGATAGTCTCTTGCTACAGGGTAGCCAAAACATGAATTATTGTCCCTTGTCGTCTTTTTTCCGTGTCGCCTGTCGGCGTGTTTATCCACGTCTTTTTCTTCTTTCAGTAATTCTAACACACATTTCATAACATTAAATTGCGTACTGTGTACTTGATATCTTTTTTAATTTCACTGTGCGTAAATATAGGCGTCTGTAAGACAAATTCCAGCCAGGAATTCAGGATTCAGTTTCAGGATACGTTGTCCCCATGATATAGTTGTTGCACCTTGTGCATGAATTTACCTTCTCTCCTCAAATAAATAACAAAACTGATGCCGTCATTGTTAAATAATCCTGACATCAGAGCTCGGTTATGGTGTATTATATATGATACACTCTGTTAGTGACTTAGTATGGTATATACAAGGTTAGAAAACTTAATATTTGGCGAGAGCGTAGCTCGAGTCCCAATCTTAAATTTACTGACCGTGTATATACCATATTAGGTCACTAACATACTGTGTAATGTTTATATCATTAAACATATAAAAACTTATGAAAACCGCAACAAAAGTGTTGATGTTTACATGGTGACGTAATGTAATGGCTGCCACTGACTGTTTATTTTTCATAGTCACCCCATATGGATCATATACGGTCAGCACGTGACGTCGTTCGACCAATCAGCGTTTCGTTAATTTACTAGAGGTATGATTAACTAAATACCGAACTTACTGTGAATTTTGTTTCTGCATATGCGCATTTCGACAACTTATGTCTCTTCAGTGCAGATAAAATCTAAACATTTGGAAGACCATAAACTCAAAGATGTCCAAAAACTGAGAGAGAACAAATAACCAATATGTTCTAAATGGAAAGCCAAAATCAGCTAAGGACAGAGCTTTGCACGAAATTTAGATATTGCGAGGTTCCAAATAAAATCGGCTTTCGAGTCAGCACCAAAGGATATTAGACCATATCCTAGCTCTGATGTCAGGATTTATCAATCCACTTTCAGTATAGAAAAACGGCAAGTCAAAGAGAAGAGACTAAATTATGTTTTTGAAGCACATTCTTGGTCACATGGGGCGGACATGTTTATGACGTTGGGTGGACAAACAACAACTGATAATCTGAATACCAGAACTATGGTGTATACCTATTCTTTCTCAAGACGTCAGAAAGCATGGTAATTTTTGTAATGATTTCAATTAATAGAAAAACTCAAACGCAATCCAAGAAACCGACTAGAGTCATAAACAATTACGTACCAATAAAATCTTAAGAGCAACTGGATTAGCAATTGCAAACAATAGTCAATGTCACCCAGACAATCAATTCGATGATTCCACCTTAATCGCAGCCTCAAAATCTACATAAAGGTAAATTTTCACTGAAATCTGACAACGTTGAAATTAAGAAGTACTTTGGCGGCCCTCATGGAAATGGCGGCCGATTTGAAAATTTTTAACACGAAGCGTTAATAAAAGTTTGAAATCATTTCTTTAATTCAGCCATTTCAAAATAATCGCTCGGAAAAAGAATTATATGAGGTTTCTTTATTTTACCATTTTGCAAGCAAATCAATTTAAAAGATTGAATTAATAATAATCAGAAGAAACGTAGAATGGCATAATATCCCGACTTCGTCTGGGATGACATAATTATCACAATAATCTAGATTTTTAATAACTTGTCATCCGACTTCGCCAGGGTGATATAAGATTGTTTGCGTGGATATCAAATTTATCTCGAATTAAGAAATTATTTTTCATCAAATTTTTACTGTTTTTTTACTAGTTTTCTGACCAGAATTGCAATCTTTTTGGCAGCTAGAACGTAAATATGCCTAATGGTAAATTTTTAACATTTGACGGCCTCTATTGGACCCTTGTAAAACGAATGACAACGTACTTGATATCACTGAAAACTACGGTGTCCAGACTTTAAAGGTGCAAGGGAAAGTCATTTGCGCCAAGCGCCGTTAAAATTTTCGGATCTGAATATCGTCTTTCCCTCCCCCGTTATTGGGTTACTTTTTTCACAAACAAAGACAATGCTTGGTTCAAACGACAGGGTAATACACGACTTAGGGGAAATGAGAAAGGAGAAGGAGGAAAAATCTCTCCATCAAAATGCGAAAAAGAAGGATAAACGAGCCCGTGTTAATAATTGTTGGCACGTTGATCCACAGTGACCTTTGACAACCCTCTCTTGAGATTAAGAATTTAACACCAGGGGAAGTGTGAGATAGGAGAATATCAGACACACAATGGTAAAATTTCTAGTCTCGAACGAAGCTTTCTGAGTCCAGGATAATTGAACTCTTACCCGAGGGTGTATCATGTAGTAATTTTTGTTATAAATTGAATGAGAAACATTTTGGGAAAATTTAATCGATAAGATGTAAATAATTTAAAAGGGTGAATTTAAGCTTTTCATTCGTGTTTTTAACTTTCTTTAAATTAAACGATTCGGATTTTCAGAATATTGTCGAAATAAAAGCTGTGGACAACAAACAAGCCAAGGAACTTAACACAAAAGTTAAACATTTCAAAACTGAAACAAAGAAATTAGAACATGTTATAAATACAATCAAAGAAGAGCGGAAACAAACGAAAGCAAAACTATGGGACATGATTAATTGTTTGAAAACAGAAAACAGAAAATTAAGAACAAAAGTACAAACGATTACGGGAAAATTAAATAGAATTAAAGATAATTTGGAATATTTTGTCGATAAAAATGAAGAAGCAAAGCGAACGGTAGCGATGGCTAAAAGAATAGCTGACTTACTTAAGAATTTGAAAGAAACTGACGAAACGAAAATTCGGGAACTAAAAGAACGAGTGTCTGGATTAGAAGAAGTTGTACAAATATTGAACATGAATATAGAATCGTCCGAAAATACTAGACAAAAATGCCGACAAAACCAGCAAAGACGTCATTTTCAAAGAGGTCGACGAAAGGACTTTCGATAAAACATATGTGGCTATTATAAAAAGACAAATTTATCTTTATTTGAACTTAGTAGTAGAAAAATGAGAGTTCTGGCACAATCATGCAGAATCCTGCATAAAAATCCCTACCTCGAGGGCAAAATGCAAACAGACGGCATCCCTATTGATCATAGGGTAAATACAAGAATTATGTCTTTCGTACACAATGGATTCGTCGAAATCTCCCAAGATGGGGGTGATGACTTTATCAGCGAAGAAGCCTTCCAGGAAAAGATGAAGGATCAGAATCAGGAATCCACCACATGGAAGGATTTACCTACTGGAGTGATCTATACGATCTTGGAGATGGTAGAAGTGGATGGAAAATTCGGCAAAAGCAGGATTCTCACTCTGAAAAATCGAGAAGGAGAAATCACCAGAGTATGGGCCTGCCCCACGCTCAACAAAGAAAAGGGTCCCTTGCATGGAGCTTACGTTCGGAGCACCGGATACAAGCTGAGCAAGAAATCCAATCGACAATACCTCTCCTACGATCTGGTGAGGAAGTAAAAAAAAAATACCAGAGGGCTAGGGGGGTAAGGACGCAAAATTTCCCAATCCAAAACGGATTGGGAATTTTTTTTTTTTGGTCACTTAGCACTTTGATATGGAGGGTTCGGGAATGAGCGGGGAGCGAGGCGTAGCCGAGCGAGGCGCGAATGGAAGAACCCTCCCTACGGCGCATGCGCATTCAATTCTTCACTAATGGGGACAGAAGGTTGACGCAACTGATCCTTCTCATTATAATAATTTTTCAGGCAGACGACAGGCGCACCATCTTCACCCGGGAGCTGAGACTGATCAAATCTAGCCAAGCGGAGAGTATCGCGATGCTTCTTCTTCTTCTAGACGATTCGCTTGGCGATCAGCGAGAGCACTAGGATGGTCGTCGCACTCAGACAAGCGAGGGATCCAAGGGGGAGGGAGGCCACAGCACCAATCCCAGTCAAAGCCGACCCCATGGTGCCACTGGTAAGCAATAGACTGCTGATGGAGGCTGCAGCTTGGATAGTGGAGACCACCTTATCCAGTCGCTTATAGTTGCGAAGCATGCGGGCATATTTCTGAACCTC
>MJUU01054281.1:41000-54523 GCA_002080025.1 Modiolus philippinarum | reverse complement strand
TTTTTGTCCTGTCTGTCTGTCTGTTTGTCTGTGCGTCGGAAACTTTAATCTTGGCTATAACTTTTGAACTATATAAGGTAGACCTTTGATACTTGGCAAGTGTATAGGTCTAGTCAAAAGGAACATAAATATGCAAAAATAGGCCAGGTCAAAGGTCAAGGTCACAGAGGGTTAACAGGGGTGAAATTGGCTGTTTTCACATATTTGACTGTAGAATCCTTGTTATTTATCCTATTGAGACGGGGTTAGTTTTATGTTATAACTAATAAAATTGCACTACTGTAGTAGTCGACAAATTTGAGGTAGGACTTACCGTTTTTTGTGAAACAAGAGGCCCAAAGGGGGACAAATGAAAAGAAAAATTCAATTTTTTGTCCGATCTTGATGCAGTACATATCTAAAAATTTCTTATAGCATGTTTAAACAGATACCATTGAAATAAGCAAGAGACCCAAAGGGGCTTCATCTGTTTTTGAATAAAGGGGTTAAATTGGGTGTTTTTACGGTAATAAACAACTTTTGAACTACGTGAGATATACCTTTAATACTTGGCAAGTGTATACGTCTTGTCAAGAGGAACATGAATATGCAAAAAAAATAGGTCAAAGGTCAAGGTCATAGGGGTCAAAAAGGGGTAAAATTGGGTATTATCATATATCTAACTGTAGAATATGCGGGCATATGCAGTGTTTCACAAACACATTTTCTTTTATTGTTTGTTTTTTTTAACTTAATACACCTTAGCATGACAGCATTTATATACACTGTATTTTATGCGTTATGACGCCTTATGAAAAAGCGTATTTTGACATTTCGAAAAGGCGTTACTTAGGCTCTTGAAAAGTTGTTTTGAGTCCATTTTCATGTAATTACTCTTTAAAGATTTTTTATCGCTTTTTCAAGTAATTAAGTATTTTTGTGTCATTACGTTTTAATAAGGCGTTATAAACATTTTGTGTTATGCGCCTTTTCTAGGTAATATCTATGAAATTCACCGTTTTGCGTTATTAGCCATTTTCCGAAATACATTACTACTATGTCACACGAAAGTCATAAAATGCGAAATAATTAGTATCCTGTACGAAATTTTGGAGTTGCTTGCGAAATAATACGTAATTCACACAAAACTGCAGATTCTGATCGGAATCAGAATAAAACAAATAAATAAAAATTTTAAAAGAGCAACAACGGACATACCAGTTTCAGGGGACTCAATACAAGCGCTTGTTCAAGTGTGACGTTTTCCGTTTGTATTACGCTGACATCTGTGACGTTGAACTTAGACGTACCAAATCGTTGCACAAATTGTAAGAGTTATTGAACGAAACATAAATTACATGAAAAAGAGGACGTCATAACATTGTGAACAGAAATGTCAAACGTGTGCTATGGCTGTTGTTATATTGTAAACAATAGGTCTGGCTTGATCACTAGATAGAATCGAAAAAATCATATTCGCTGATGGTTTATAGTCGATTAACATATGGGTGCCAATTATATCTCCACTGCCTAATACCGCAATGGAAAGTGGGTGTTAGCGCACCATAAAACCAAAAGTTACTTTTGAAATGCCAGTACCAAGTCAGGACAACTACAGTTGACAATTATGCGGTAGTTACATATATGTATGTACCTGCTTTGTCTTTTTACCTGCGTCACCAACGGTGACCGCAGGTCTAGGAGCCACTCGACTCCGTCCGTCCGTCACGCTTAAGGGGTACAAAATTTGTGTAATCTGAAACTCAGACATCTTTAACCCAATATTTCTGAATCTTTGCGCAGTTATTTTTGACACATTGAAGATTCACCTTTTGTTGAGATTTGAATAAAAATTGTCGAATTTATACATTGTTGAACTTAGCCATTTTTTCATCAAATTTTAACATTACGGTACTGAGTTTGTGTAATATGAATTACATACACCTTATACTTGATGCTTTTGAAACATTGCACGGTTGTTTTTGACACATTGAAGATTTGCACCTCTCCTTTTGGGCAGATTTAAATAAAACATGTCGAATTTATGCATTGTTGAACTTAAGTCATTTTTTCATCAAATTTTAACATTACAGTGCCTTGTGAAATATGAAACATTCACATCTCTAACTGAAAACCTCTGAAAGTTTGCACTGTTGTTTGAGCACTTTGTTGATGTGAACCTCCCTTTTAGGCCAGGTTTGATTAAAAAAATTCAAATTCATCCATTATTGAACTTTGTACTTTATTTTGTCATATTCATCAGGGTACTCAGTTTTTGTCCAGAGACATTGCAGATTTTTGAACGCACTGATCATTTGCAACTATTCTTGAATTTTTGCATTGCTTTCACATATTTTCTCATAAAGATTCAAAGTATGTGTTTATTTGAAACTCAGGTATGGTTTTCACCTTTATTGAAGTGATATAGACTATTTTCATTTTATGCTTTTTCCAAATTTTTACATTTAGTTTTGTTTTTTCTTCCTTTTTTTTGTCTATTATTCTTTTTTTTGTCTATTACAGAATAGGGTTGAACTTAATATAATCTCAATTATAACTTGAATTGGAAGAATGTTTTGGCAATACGGTAAATGAATACTTGTTTGAATTGGAAAACATATACATGACATTCTGTTACGTTAAAAAAAAACACTTTCTGAGTTGAGCATGAGTGACGGTGACGAAGGTCCAGACATGTAATTGATCTTGTTTTCTTTGGATTTCGGCTCTTGACAATTCTGATAAGTAATTTTGTTATTTCCCACATCCGTTTATTTCACCCTTCGCTCCACTGCACGACTCTCTGTGTAAAATATTACCAAAAATAAGGGCACATATGTTACCAGTGTTGGTCATGAATTATTTCTTAAACTGATTTGCGTTCACAAAGCAGTTTTCGTATTTCTCGAACGCAAATTATAGATTGTGTAAATTTAGCAGATTAGAAGCAGCAAACACAATAACGGTTATATACATATCGAGTTCAACCCATCACAATCGGATACCGCAATTCGGAAATAGGTAAATCCATTAATTTCGTTTATAGTTCATGTGTACTTTCGTTATTTGGCAATTTCAATGTTAATTCAAATATCATTAGTTAGGCATCAAACAGTAGGGTGCTTACGCAATATTCTTTCCACGTGCACTCATGAAAAGTGTAATGCACTTCAAGTTCTCTTAAAAGCACGGGCTTATAAAGCTGATTCCATGACAGTCCCGAATAGACTTGTGACCGTATTCAAGTCTATACGAACAGCAGATTTGGTCACTATACAAATCCTTGTAGTTTGAGTACAATCAATCAAAGGCAAATGTGTCGGATATTCTCTTTGGAAAATTATCCCAATTGTAATCTCACAGGCATACGATATGTATAGCTATGATGTAAAATCACTAGCAGATATGCTATGATCTTGTTTGGCCATTTTAATCTTATCATGATCTTGACAGGCTTAACACAATTTTGTTAAGAGAGTGTAAGATTTTAAGAATTGATTTCAACTACGATCAAGACGTGTTAAGATAGTTTAAGATGTCCTTCGTGCTAGATTTGGCTTCCTATTTCGATATTTTTGGAAATGAGTACTTCTTTCTGGACTATTTTTGGATTATGGCTTTCCATATTATTTGATTTTAATGCTGCTGATGAGAGGTTACTTCTTGAAACACGTGTACAGCATAACGAAATTTACTGTTATTTAAGCAACTTCGGTATTTTTTGTATTAAGATCAAATAACATCAACTTGTTAATTGCGTTCAGGAACGATCAAGACGAGTTAAAAGGTTGTTAATATCAAACAAGATCTCCATTTGACCTCGACAAACTTGACACATCTTGATCGCCCTTGAACGCAGTTTTCTTGTTTGATCTTAATAAACTGAACATATCCTGATCGTTCTTTAAAGCGTTTAACTTGAAATCTGAATGGATATCTGTATGCAATAGGAAAGCAAATGTGACCGGAAGGAAATATTTTTATTTCCATGTTGTATTTGGGTAATATTGACATCTAATCGTGATGAGTATAAAATCTCTATTATATGCCTTTTTGTGTAATATGGAATAAAGCAAATGTGACAAGTATGAAAAGATGGACCGAAAGAAACGAACTTGGTGTGAAAAATGTTTATTGGTGCGGTCAAGGAAGTGGCAATTTTTTTATTGTAATGATGTCAAATTTTTACATTGCAGATATATCAGACGTGAAAACCTGACAAATGTATACAATGTTGTCTTTGCACGACGACGAGTTGATGATAGGTAGACAGCTTGAGGTGTAAATCTTAATTTCGGTAATCTGAAAGTTTTGCCACTTCCTTGACGGCAGCAATATTTCCATGCTCTGTTTGGGTGATATTTACTGAAACAATTTGTTGGGTAGTTAGAATTAATATTTCTATCTTATAAATAATGTTTTACTTACTACTGTGATTAGGATTTCTTTTCAGGTCTATGACCTTTATATAGCAATTGTTGTTGAGTTGCTTAACTACACTACCGCAATGAAAGGCAGAGGTTACTAGAATAAGAATAATATTTATCTATGACATTTTAGACCCGAAGTTCTTTCTTTTCATTTATTTTATCTTTATACATAAAATGAAAAAGTTCATCACATAAGGAATAATAGCCTTTTCATGAGAGCCGATCGAAGATTCATCATTGAGTAAAAATTAATCAACTTTTTCATTGTCGTTGATTAACGTCAGGTGCAATAACCCTTGGCGTAACGCCTTTAGTATCATGTAATTCTTTTAAAACGCCTGTACCAAGTCAGGACCATTGCAGTTGATAATTTCTCGGTTGATTTTCACCTGCTTTGCCTTTTTGCCCTTAGGATTTTGGCTCTTGATATTTCGGTTTTGTTATTACCCCCATTGGCAAAATGAACAAAAACAAACATGTCTGAAATGAATAATTTCTTCTCCGATTTTCGGCTTGATGATATTGATTGAACCAATTACGACGGGTACAAAAAAACTCTCCTTGTACATCAATTTTTGGTCATATCAACTAAAGCAAATGTGTGAAAATTCTTCATTTCAAAGTTTTGCGGTTATTTTGACTGATGTAATTATGAAAATGTGAAAAAATTCTATTTTAATGCTTTATTTCGATGAAGCTGATCAAAACAAGTATGTGCCATACATTTAATGTTCCATTTTGACAAGACAATCTCAATTTTCATTTTCTGTTTGGGTTTGTATATTTATACTCTACAGCAAATGTGAATCGCATTTCAAAATTGAACTAGTTTCAATGTACGTGTTTTTCGTCTGCACCCATCTTTGCATGCCTCTGTCCTCACCTGAATTTTGGCCTTTCTATTAAGATCCGTTTAGTTATTTGTTCTCTATCAGCTTTCACCGTCGGTTATTGGACTTCCAAATGTTTTGGTTTGATCTGCACTGATGAGACATAAGTTGTGGAAATGTGCATATGCAGAAAATAAAGGTACTTTTGTTATTTGCACACAGTATAAACTTGTATCGGTTATTACACAACAAAATGTTTGACCGATTTAGGGAGCAACCATCTGATTTTTATGGGGGGGGGGGGCAAGGCAGGAAAATCTGATCCTGGTTTTTTTTCACGCAATTTTTGAGCCTGACATTTTTACTCACTCGAAGGAATCCTATAATTTTTTTCGGTCCAAGCCAGAAATTTTGCTTTATATATGTCATCATGGTTATTTTTTAATTTTTTTCAGTTTCCTCCTGATCCGGGATTTTTTTTTCAAATTTCTTCCTTGCCCCCCATAAAAATCAAATGATTGCTCTCTTAACCAAATACCATTTCGCCAATTTAAACGACGGTTAAATATCATTTTATTTTCATTGGTATACCTTTTGATAATATTTTTAAATCTGTTTTGCTATTAGGCTTTCAAATTTACTTTTATAATGCTTTTATAATGCTTTATATAGAATACATTCAATATGAATATGGATTTGAATGGACATAACATAGAGTCAATTTGACATCATTATCAATGAACCAACAATGTATGTCGATATGACCTTATAACAATCATTGTCATTACATGTCTACGCACCTGGTCTCATTCCTTACGGAATTCATTTTTGTTCGTCAAAACTGTATGTCAAATCAATTTGTCAGACAAAAATGTTGTAATGCAATGCGTCCCTATGGAAACGTATTGATGCCATACGAAGAAAAAAATACCTCGTAATTATGAACTAATTTATTATCAGATAATATTTCGTAACTAGATTCTTATAATTACGCGGTAAATTTTTTCTCTCTTTGGCACCAATACGCTTCCGTACTCCCAAGTACTTCATATCAAAATTGGATGATATCGATATTAAAAAGTAACTGAAATGAATGACGTGATTGATTGATAAGTTTGCGTTTAACGTCCATTCATTTGAGCAGTATTTTAGTTATATCAGCACGTGATCAAAAAAAAAAAAAAAAAAAAAAAAAAAAAAAAAAAAAAAGAAAGAAAAAACAGGCGGAAGGTACAAACCAAGACAATGAGTTTTGATTCCCACTGGAAAAAAGCGGAGAAATGAGTAGGGACAGGATATTTAGCTTTCTATTAGCGACCCAGTGACTCTGCTCTTCTTAGAAAAATATAGAAGAGGACTTTGTACTGCATGGAGCGTGGAGTTTCTCCACACAGCTCGGCTACTATGATTCGCGGCCAGGCTTTCCGTATTATGACCTGACTACTCCGCATAGACTGGGCATTCCCATATCCACCAGCTGGGACGCGCCCGGCAACTTGGTAGCCTGAACCCGATTCAGGTGCCGGGTGAATGACGTGTAGATGGAACTATTTAACATTCCATCTAGGACTACTGTGGTTATAGTTCTACCATACGTTATACGTATTTTCCTTCTTTGCCACATGGTCGGTTCTTCCTTCATACATTTTTTTTAGACTGATGGTTCGGTTTTCAATTACTTTCTCATTATTTTAATTTTAAAACAGCATTCTTAATTGAACATATAAGAAAATTCTAGACACTTTTTATATTTACATCTACATTCGTCTAGTGCATTAATGCTACTTGCAATTTAGCCAAAAGACACAAAAACTCTAGATCAAACCTCTCCGCGATTTATGTAAATTATAAAAGTGGACAAGGTGCAAGTATTTATCTCAACTAAAATGTGTGGGTTTTCCAGTGTTTTGTGGCTGACAGAAATTCAATATTAAGTTTTTATTATACAGAAAGATTCAATTCACAGCATATTAAAATGAATACATCGTTTCAATGGTGTTTATAAATATCGTCACGTCCTATAATGCTTGTAGAAAAAGGAGCAACAGGATTTCTTGCTAAATGTCAATTCATTGTGTGGCTTTTAAAAGACTGAAAAAGTTAAATTAAAAACCGTGCCAAGAGTTATCTATTGTTAAAGTATAAAAGCAAATGAGCACATTCACAGCGTTATAGAATTAAACATTATTATCAACCATAACTTTACAAATGAAATAACTGATTTAGGGAAACACAACATCTAGACCTGTAATGTAATGAGAGAACAGTAAGATATATGGATTTTATTTCTTAACTTTGAGAATGACGGCAGCACGACGGTTGATATCTACATGGCACAGGATGTAGACTTTCAAAGAATATATAATTCTAGTCCTGTATTTTAAATGCGTCTTTAGTTTCTTCCTCAAGTTCTTGATTGTATTATATTTTTTCAGTTATTTTTTGTGTTGTTATATTTGTGTAATATGATTATATGACACTTTTGGTCATTGTTTCGGCGCACTAGTCTTGTACTTTACTTACATTTTGTATCTGCTTACACTCTTTTTATTACAGTAAATGTTTGTGTTGATTTTTTTGTATTTCTAAAGTAACAGCTTGACGTTCGAAGTATATATATAAAACTATGTAAAATGTTGAAACCCACATGCTGACATGACAAAGTTAACCAAGCTAGTTTCAACCCGATACGAAATCACTCGTCGAATTTTAAAATGTAAAAGGTAAACGACATATTGGACACATAATTATTATATTCTTAATTTGATCACATTTTGAACATGTCATGTTCAGGTGTTGTTTTTTAAGATTTCACTGTTTTTATACCAACTATACCTATAGGGCAGCTCTAATAGCATGCAATATCTGTAATAGACAATAAAAATTATATATAACATCTGTCGGAGAACTGCTGTAATGAGAAATAAAATAACGGAAAAAAGAAACCGTGCAATGGTAAAAACGTAACGTTTCTTGAATTAAACTGAGTATTGTTATATTTTGCATAATCATTCTTGAACAAAAAAACAGCAATATTGACTTTTGTTTCTGGATTTTAAATGATTTTTTCGGGCGTCCGAAAAATCTCCGTATTTTGTGTCCTTTTCCAAAGTGTCTCCCGACATTTTGTTTTAGAGTAACAATTCAGAAAATCTTGTCTAACATGAGTGTTAAAAAAGGTCAAAATTCGTGCATCTCTAGCGTTGGTTCTAGAACGCAGAAAAATGACGTCAGTTAACGTTTTTTTGTTGCATTTCGACAAGAATCAGTCAAAATTGACAGACTTTCAACAATTTCATCATTTTTGGAACCATATAAAATCGGATTTCCGGTCAGAAACACATTAAGTGAACACCCCAATAGCCAGTTTCCTAATATTCGTAGTAGGTTTCAGGCAACCGAGATTACTTTAAGAATGTTGACCGGTTTGGAAATCACTCAACATACATTAGTTTTAAACCCGCATCCGGAGCAAGGGATCAACATGAAGAACCAGTATTTGTCTTGAAATAAGTTCAAAATTTGCCCTTACAAGTAAATGAGGGCTTTACACAAAGTTTGAAGCCCTTTCCCTGACAACTTGAACAACCCAAATGCAAATAACTAAATACCGAAGTCACTGTGAATTTACTTTCTGCATATGCGCATTTCGACAACTTATGTCTCTTCAGTGCAGATAAAATCTAAACGTTTGGAAGACCATAAACTCAAAGATGTTTAAAAACTGATAGAGAACAAATAGCCAAAGTGATCTAAATTTAAAGCCAAAATCGGCTAAGGACAGAGCTTTGCATGAGGGAGATACTCCTTAGTTTTCCATAAAATTTACAAAATTTTAGATATTGGAAGGTTTCAAAAAATAATCGGTTTTAGGGTCAGCACCGAAGTACTGACTACTGGGCTGGTGAATACCCTCGGGGACTAACAGTCCACCAGCAGTGGCATCGACCCAGTGGTAACAAATAACTAAATACCGAAGTCACTGTGAATTTACTTTCTGCATATGCGCATCTCGACAACTTATGTCTCATCAGTGCAGATAAAATCTATACGTTTCGAAAATTGATAGAGAACAAATAACCAAAGTGATCTAAATTTAAAGCCAAAATCGGCTAAGGACAGAGCTTTGATGAGGGAGATACTCCTTAGTTTTCCATAAAATTTACAAAATTTTAGATATTGGAAGGTTTCAAAAAAATAATCGGTTTTCGGGTCAGCACCGAAGTACTGACTACTGGGCTGGTGAATACCCTCGGGGACTAACAGTCCACCAGAAGTGGCATCGACCCAGTGGTAACAAAGAACTAAATACCGAAGTCACTGTGAATTTACTTTCTGCAAACGTGCCGAATGTTTCTGTTGAATTTTCATCAAATGCATATTTATGGCACCAAAAAGGCGAAAACTTACATCGACTGAACCAGTCTGTTGCTTTACTGGAAGTGGTTTAGTTGCCTGCAATCTTAGAAAAGACGTTTCGCTTGTGTCTCTGAAATTTCACTTCATTCGCTGGTCAATGAATCGCCAATCAAAGCGATAAAACTGCTTGTCATACTTTCCACTGATTTTGTTAATTCAATTTTCGGCAGTTTTGTGGTTGGTCAATTTAACGTCATTTCAGCGGTAGATTTTTTATTTTAGGGGTCATTTCGGTTTAGAGAAGATGCTTTTAAGTTTGAATATCATAGCTTTTGGTTTAATATATCTTTTTTTTTTTTAAATTTGATGACATTTGGAATCAGTGCACAGTTTTTTTCCGTTAGTATGTAATCACTTGTTTTTTTATATTAATTATTCTTATGACATGCGATATTTATATTAGACAATAAACATATATATCATCTCGAAGAACTGCTGTAATGAGAAGTTATCTAATTTTTGTTCAATTATTAGTTTTATAGTATAAATAATCTAAAATATTGATTACAAAGTATTACTACATGTAAGTAAGGAATTTCTTCGATATATATTACTCAATTTATTTGATATGTTTTGGCGGGGCTTATTTGTAACATTAATCTATGGAAAGTACTAATAATCGGAGTCGCACCCAACCTAGTTCATGTCTTTTGATCCACAAGTTGGACTCGCCGACTATATTTATTTATTGCAGTGAACGAACAATTTACAAATACACAAGTCCCCAGATGGTTTGCGTAACAACAGTTCACATCTTATATATTTTTCTGTCCTTGCTTTTGTAGCATATATTAGAAAACGTCCCTTGGTGGCCTTGTACGCTTCTTTCATACAATGCAATTTTGAGTAAAGCCAACCATATCTAATGAAGCCGAGGTAAAAATTTTGTCATCTTAATTGGACAAATCAATATACATTGATGTAAAAGACTGAACTTAATTCATTCTTCATTGTTTCACATGCAAATCATAGAACCCAGTTTTGTTGAGATATCATCCTGAAGCCTTTTTGTTTATGTATTTGAAGTGTGGAGTTACAAATTATTCTCCTACATATTTCACAAGAAAGTACTTTTTGTTAATAGAAGGCATTAGCTCTTACAAAATAGCAGGTCTTTATTCTAACTGCATGATTTCCAAAAATTCACTTAAGAAAGCACTGCTTAATTTTGGCCTTACTACATGTATAGAGTTTCTAGTTGGTAGGATATGCAGTCATTTGAAAAGAACTTTGCAGAGTCTGGTACATAACCAATGAAATGATATGGAGTAAATGAACAGGAGACAAAGTCTCTACAAATACATGTTAAAACAAGCAATGGAACAACGCTTATGTTTTTTAGCTTGAAATCAAAATGAAGCCTTCAACAATGAAATCTTTGCTCATGCCTCACAGAAAGTTCACGACCCCCCCCCCCCCCCCCCCCCTCGCACCGGTATGACGCTACATCCATGTTATTTCAAGTAATGGATGCAGGATTGTCAACAAACATTAAATCAAAAAGTCTTCTAAAAATCAATGTCGTCCATTCCCCGACCGAAATTCAACAGAAGACAGTCACAACATTTAAACAACACAGGGCGCTCATGCACTCAAAGGATACCAGTAAGAAAACGTGGCATAATAAAATTATGAGATATAAATACAATAGAAAGTCAAAATAACATTAAAATTACAAAACAATAATAATAAAATGCCAAAGTCTGAAAGTATCATTCATAGTGTATCCATATGAGAAATAAGAACACTATAATAACTCCAATAGTAAATGCAACTACCAATTTCATTGGTTAACGTCATGAAAGACAAATAAGTTATTTTTACGATAAACGCTTCTTGCCAAAGAATACACTCCGAGGTAAAGTGCAGAATACGGTGATGTCAAATTCAATTATAACATTAAACTGTTTAAACTGCAAAGAATTAGAATTATAAGAAATAAAAGTAATTTTGGAGGAGTTTATGGATGTGTAAACGCGGCCTTTAACTCATAAACTTTACATATTTAGTTTGTGAGTGAGTCCGCCGTGTTTACACATCGATAAACTCCAGAATTACTTTTATTCCTATAACAAATAAGGAGCCTTCAGCAGAGGCTTTATTCAAATACTGATTGAACTTCGATGGCTCGAACACCCAAGGAACCGATGAAAACAGTTCGAGCCAAAGGGGTGTTCGAGTTATCGAGGTCAAACTTTGTTTAAATTTGACCCATAGGACCAGAAAAAGGGTTCGAGGTATCCTTGGTTTTCGAGTTATTGCAGTTCGAGCCATCGAAGTTCTACTGTAGATGAAGCTAGACAAATGAGAGGGCCCATTTTTAAGGATTTTTCTTTCCTTTCATTATCGTTTACATCATTTATGTTTTTGATGCACCAACACGCGAAGAACGTTTTGCATGAAATAAAGGGACAACAGGAAACGCCTACAATGGCTGAAAATTATAATAATTACATGCCACAATCTGCCAGGGAACTTCACAGGAAAAACAAAAATAAGACAGAAGACAAACGCAAACAACGATAGGAACTCGATACAGTCGGACTTGGATCCGGCACTAGCAAAAGCCAGTAGTAGGGTTTAACCGGTTTATGGGTACCCAAACCTCCCCTTTATTTGTCCCGTTTCCCTATAGTATAGTAAACATACGAATAAAACCCAATACAGGTAGACTACTAACTCCATGACCACAATCTTGAAAGGAGAGAATATGGCAATACGTAATTTTGAAAGATGGGTGCTCGCCGCTAATCTACCGACTAGGTAAAGGAGCCTAGTCTGCTGTTAAAACACTGTCGCACTACGGAAGTAAAATCAAACTCAAAACTTCCCGCAGGATTTAGTCAAGAATCATCATATATTTCAGTAGACATCTGCAGTATCTGTGAGAGGCCAGTATGTTTGTACAATTTTCAGGTCACTAGATCTCAAAGCTAATTTAACGGATGCAAGCAGAGTATCTTGTCAATATCCCCCATTACGCAAAGAATGTAAGTTCATCCCAGCTTTTAGTTTCTGGTATTTTTCAACAACATAACCGTAAAAACGGGGATTAGAAATGCTGTTTGCGAGTAACGCCGTATTTAGATATTAAATATTCATATCTGTTATAAAACTTCTTAAAGGTATTCAACAACTTATGAAATCTGTAACCCTGTTGTAAAAGTTTTGCTGTGATAGTAAGGTTACGTTCATTAAAATCGTCAAGAGTAGAACAAACACGTGCGAATCGTACTAGTTGAGAAATGTACACCCCGTATGATGGAGCTTGAAGAACGTCGCCGTCAAGAAAAAGGAAGTTAGTTATAGTGAAATCAAAATCACCCCTTTTGTCATATATTTTAGTTCTTATTTTGCCAGCGTCAGTAATGATAGTTAGATCTAGAAAAGGGCAGTATTTGTTGTTAGCTTTATTTAATTTCAGCTCTTGTGGGTAAATCATGTTTTCAAAATCTAAAAACTTGGGATTGTCAATAGTAAGGATATCGTCAATATACCTGCTGTTATTATTGAAAATAGAAATAAGATTATCACTGTTTTGTATGGTTCCTTTTTGAAGTTTTTGCATGAAGTCTCGTTCGTAACAGAACAGAAAAAGATCTATGATGTGCGGTGCACAATTTGTACCCATGGGAATACCTATGATCTGTTTATAAATAGTGTTGCCAAAACGAACAGAAATGTTGTCCAGCAAAAGATTGAGTGAATTAATCATGTCATCACATGTCCAGGAACAATAATTATTGTATATAATATTAGAGAAGAATACTTGCTTTTTGTTAGAACAAATGAACTGCAGACCAGAAAATTTATAAGACCATTTAATAAGTTGTCCCAATTTTGATTTAATCAACTTATGTGGAAG
>MJUU01054281.1:23301-40952 GCA_002080025.1 Modiolus philippinarum | reverse complement strand
TTACACTCCAAAAGTAATTTACACCAGAGTTTTGATAATTTTTTTCACAGTATTTAATAACCAACTCCTTTATACAAGTAAGTGAACTAGTTAAATGGATGGGTAAATTAGTAGTAAAACACTTACTAGATGCCGAAATAAAATGATGTTTGAAAGGATTTTTGTGAAGCTTAGGAATCCAGTATATGGTAGGGAAGGCGTTATCTTTTGGTGGAACTTTAAGCATTTCTGTATCCTTATAATGTTGTTGGGTTAACGTTTTTTCGTCCCAGTTGGTACGTCTAAAAGTTGTTGACTTATCTAGTTCGTATTGTTGGACATCGATAAAATATTTCTTTCAAACGATAGCAACGTTGTTGGAAGCCTTGTCAACTTGTACAATCACAAATTTTTGACCAAGATCCATCAATTTTGACTTAATTCTTTTTACAGACAGCTTAGGAGGTGACTCAATATAATTATCTTTATAAAAATCTATTCTGTTGGTGACCTTAGTTATAATTTTACCTTTAAACAAATTTAGAGCATGTTTGTCTGCACTTTCCCGTTTACACCATTTTTTAAAATAATTGGTAACTGCGTCTTTAATTATATCAAAACAAGCTTGCCAGTTTATTTTAGAAGGTTGGCGATATTTAGGCACTTTTCGAAAGATTTATCGAACTTCTTTATCTTCAATGATGTTAAGATTCCCCGTTAATACATGTCCGCAAGGATCATGGCGATATGGCTACGTGGAACATTCTCAGCTGCTAGGGTAGTTTTTCTCGAAATCAGCATCAATGGTAATAAAAGAGTAATTGAAAAAATAATGTTTCTAGTAGGTTTGTTTTGTAAGAAAAGGAAATTACAAGCATGTCCTGGTTGTCAAAATAGACAGGTACAAGTTTTTGGATATCCGGGTCTCGAAAAATTCCTGCAATATCAATAAGGTCAATTCCTTTATTAAAATATTTAATTTTCAAAAATTGTTTTGTATGTTCATCTGGCTTGTCTATTCTCGGATAAAGTCTATTAAAGCAGTAGGCATCAATAATTTTCGAACATTCATAGAGCGGGCTATTTACAGACATATCACACTCCAAAGAGATTTTATGAAGTTGTGTGACAGGAATTGAACAAAGTTTAGTAAACAAGCCATGCCGCCCATTGTTTTTGAAAATAGTATATAGATCTTTAATACTTACGAAGTTTTTACGTTTGTTTTCAATATTACTGTTCACTCTTCTATCATGTGACCTGCGATGGCGTGTTTCCCTGACCCATGACGTTGTCATTTAACCCTAGTGGATAAGCTGTCTGTAGTTGTTTTATCCAAGACAGTTCACATTCTCTTCTGGATCTTACAAATTCTCTCTTTGATTGATCAGGGGATTTTTTTCACAATTTCTAATGGTTGAATTTTGATATATTTTTTATCATGATTATAGATTGCACAGTGTTAGTATATATATGATCTAAACTTTTTTTTTTTTTTTTTTTTTTTTTTNTTTAACAACAAATGATATATTTATTCCAATAATATGCTTGTTACAATTATCATTAAGAGCCCAAGCTACTCTTAATGTTCCCTGTTACACTCCACTAACTACCCAGGGTTGTAGTTAGCTGTAAAATTTTACATTCATATGTCATATAATTAAAAAAATAAACATTCAAATCACATATTATTAATATTTTGTTTTATCAAAGCTAATTTTTTATTACAACTCCCAAATCCTACACGTAAATTAAATTCTTGAATAAATATTTTGAATAGATCAACGTATTTTGTACGTTGTTCCGAAATATAATAGGATTTATATAAAGAGAAACTGATAATCGTTTAGACATAGTTTAACCAAAAATATTCTTTATCCCAAATCTTGTATCCGAAAATAAGATGTTTTAACCCTATCTTGAAAGATATTTTACTCATCAAGAAGATATCTTTTATTTTTGTCCAAAAATTTACTACATAAGGACATAATATAAAATAATGCATGTAATCTTCCTCATTTCCACAATAGTTACAGGAAGCATTATTTGATATTTTCCATTGTAATAGAAGTTTTTTTGTTGGAATAATATATTGTATTAATTTCCATCTGAACATTTTTAACTTATTTTCTTGCAAATATCTAAAAATAAACACATACAAATTATGTTTAAACGAAAAATCTGAAATATTTAATATACGAACCCATTTTCCTAATCCTATCGGTTTTTCAAATTTTTTATCTATTAAAATTTTATATAAGTCCTTATTAGATATCACGGAGATATCATTGCTTGTATTTATTAATGGAATCTTATCTTGGTTTATATTTAATTTAGTTTTCACTGAATTTTCTGTCTGTAAAATACTAATCCATTCTTTCGGTATAGCTTTCTTGATAGTAGATATTTCTGAAATCCAGTTAACTTTGTTTTCTAATTTCTCTAAAATAACCCTTTGTGATATGTATCCATTATCATCAATAATATCATTTACATAGATAATATCCCTTCTTATCCAATTTTCAAAAATTAAACTTTGATTGCCGAATCTAATAAATTTGTTATTCCATAAAATCTGTTTTCTAATTTCCCGAAATGTTACCGGACATTTTGATGAACCCCCATTTACCAAGTTCCAACACTTAATTATCTCCTTATAAAATTCTGGGATATCTTTGAAGTATTCATTAATCACATTATTGTTAGTATTAAAAATTAACCAGTTTGTGCTTAAAGCACCAAAATATTTTAGAGGAATAACTTTCCAGTTCATAATTTCACCTTTTATCAATCTTTTGACCCAAGAAGCGTTTAAAGCATTAAAATAACTTCTAACGTCAATCATTTGTAACCCCCCTTTTCATATGAACCTATAATTGAATTTCTTTTTACTCTATCTGGTTTGCCATTCCAAATGAATTTAAAACATTGCCTTTCTATTTCTTTCAAGTATAATTCTGGCACTATTGAAACATTTCCTAAAAAGGTAAACATCGGCACAATTAGAGCTTTGATTATTAAAATTTTTCCCAATATAGTTAAGTGTCTCTTTTTCCAAGAATCAAATAATTTACTCATCTTATCTTATCTTTTTTCCCAATTTAATTTGTTGCATTCCCCCTTACAATGACCAAAGTATATTCCAAGAGCCTTAATTGGTCCTTGAGTCCAGTTAATTTCCGCAGTTTTATCCCTGCTTGATTTCAGTTTTCCTACCCACAGCCCTTCAGTTTTGGTTCTATTTAATTTTAACCCAGAAAACGAACAAAATATTTCTATTTCATTCATTGATAATTCAATGTCATTTTTTGAACTGCAAAATAGAGTTGAATCATCTGCCAATTGTGATATTTTGATACAGTGATTTTTGTTATCTAATTTGACAGTGATACCTTTAATTTCATTGTTATGCCTTAATCGTAAAGCCATGATCTCTACTGATAAAACAAAAAGCAAAGCTGATAAAGGACACCCTTGTTTTATTCCCCGTGTGTTTTTAAATATTTCTGAAATCCACCCATTATTAACAACACACGTTTGCACGTCAGTATACAAAGTTTTGACCCAGTTAATAAATGATTCGTTAAAACCAAAATGTTTGAGAACTGTAAACATAAAGTTCCATTCCAGTGAATCAAAAGCTTTAGAAAAATCTACGAAAATTATTGCCCCCTCAATCTTATATCTTTCAGTATAATCTATAACATTTAGATCTCATGATCTAAACTTTTTAGGAAATCGAATACGATACAAATGCTCCTGGATACGTCGGTGTAATGGACGACCAGTTTGGCCGATGTACTGAATTCACAGCCTGGCCTACTTCAGGAAATCAAATATACCAGGCTGGGAGTTTTTCATGAGATGTCAATGGGGAATTGGATGGTAAATTTCCTGCCATTGACATTAGATTTAACAGTGTTTTCCTTGACGAGGCGAGGACATGTAGCACATTTCCTGGCGTCGCATTTTTGAAAATCCACGATTGCTTTTGTTAAAAAGTGATGTTGTTGTGTATTTATATTTTTGTAACGGGTGGCATATTTAAGATATTTTTAAAGGAGTAAGTTTGACTATCGGATTTAGCTCTGAAGGTGGCAGATTTGTCAAATTAGAGTGTGAAAGCGCAATCGTGGATTTGACGTAGCGTTTTGTGAGCGTCAAAAATATTTTTTACCTAAAAACTGACAACAAATCATAACAATGTAACTGAAAAAACGGTCATTGCGAATGTCATCTGTATATCAAAAATAAAAAAATAAATGCATACACATTTTTCTGTCTCCATAGTTACATTAACGCCAAATGACTTCACAAACACAGCGTGTTTCAGCTGAAATTCAAGAAAAAAAAACCATGTTTTGCAAGTTAGACTCTCTACACGCCTCAATCAAGAGGACAATTTACATTATGCATTTTTGTTTGTCAAAAGATTTTTTAAACAAAATATTGTTTTGATCGAATGCTGTGGAGGAGGTATTTTAATGCAGTTGTCTTGTTCCTAATAACAAAATCTGTGCATGTCTTTTGACGTATTGATTTTACAATAAACAGTATATGAAATTATTCACAGATATCCATAGTTAAGTTTAACTATGTGAAATGATTCAATGAAAATACTTGATTTAACTGTTTGAAAGAAGGATCTATCGCTTATTTCATAAAACCTTGCCTACTTTGAGTATCTCAGTATTTACAAATATCCATGGTTATGATCAAGAAAGATGCATATCCCTGCTAAGTATTCAATTAAATGCCCGATTATAATATTAAGCAACTGCCGATTACCCCAGAGAACAAAAGTTTTTAGTTTTAACTTAGAAGTATCACAGTTGTTTAGTTCACTTTTTCGTCTTATTTAGAAGATTTTGAATATTTTGAGGCAGTAAAACATGCTTGAACGTATTCCGTAATTAATTTTGTTTTATTGACAAGATACTAAAGACTCCATTTTGTTTTGTTTTCAAAATGACACAAAATGGCGGAGAGCGGGACCCTAATCTGTTCGAGGCAGGTAGCGAATTCACGGTCAGTTCGTCTGTCACAACGATGTTGCATTACAGGATTGACGACCTACTGACGTCAGCTTCAAGAAATATTCTTAGTTGTCTCATTGATTTCAGAAAAGAAATTTATTTTTCTTACTAAATCTTTTGAATTTTTTTTATTACAACATCCAAGCATTGTCGCCTTGTTTGATAAAACTATGTGAAACTATTTGTTTTGCACATCTAAAACCCCAGTTTCGGGTATTTTTTTTGCATAAACTGCATTTTAACATAATAGTCCTTCATTTCCGACTAATATGATAAATACTGGCATAGGTGTATTTTTTATTAACGAATTTAAAATTCAAACTTGGTCAAGGCTACATGCTTTTAAATTTGACGATGCGAGTTTTTTTATATTACTTCAATAGTCCGGTGCGTGCCAAAGTTGTGAACATATCCATGAACTTCTGTGATTAAACTTAAAATTTTAGGTGTAACACAACTAATTCGGAATCCAGTCAGACACTTATGTGAATATACACGTAGTCCTTATTTAAGACAACATAGTTCCCAGGAAGTGTTAATAGTGTCGTAGATTTAAAAGGTTGACTAGTCATTATGAATTAAATTGAAAAGGCATTCAATAGAGATTCTTTTGAGCCTATATGTATACCATTTGGTTAAAAATTAAAGGTTTTTATCAAAGTTGAAAGCGGAGGTTTTCCAATTGATGTTCCTGGTATTACATTATGCAGATAGAAACATCTTTCTAAAAAGTCTTACACAAAATGTCTATACGAGTACACAGACTCTTAAATGTACTGATAGAGTAGTCCAAATTGATCACTGACGCAGTCCAGAAGATCAATGCATTTTTGCGTGTAGGAAAGTCAATGGTGTAAGAAAATTACACACTACAGGAAAAGAAAACAAAAATTGACAAAACAGCCACATGACAACAATAATGAATTAGAGGATCTGGATACATCTGTTGCTATGTCAGAAGTAAGTAAATCAGACTTCAAGATAACATCTCCCGTTATCACTAAGCCTTCTACTTAGAAGCAGTCAAGACGTGACGAAGAAGAGGTAGAAGCTGATTATGGCCACCTTTTAAATGAGCAAGTTAGATTATTAACTGTGGCATTAAACATTTATCACAAAATAAAAGACCATATATTAACATGCTCGTTATAAAATTATTCAGGTTCCTTTATTCAATGCCAGGACTATGTTTTATTAGCTTTTCTGAGCAGTTTTATTTGCATCATTATTGATATGTATTTAATTTTTCTTCCAGATACTAATATTATTTTGGTTTTGCTATGAAAATATATTCGTTGTACATGTTATAGCCCCAATTTAAAATGATTTTCCAAATTATTAAAATATTCACTAGAACCCATCTTAAATACATTGCATAATAAAAAAAATAAAAGTTTTTGTTTTCAAAGGTAGAAATGTCGGTTTAAGTTAATATTTAAGATATTGGTAAACATTTTTAAGTAAGGATCACTGAGCAGAGTTTTCTGCAGTGATAGTAATTGCATTGCTTTTATTAAAAATAACAAGACAGAAAGGTTTTGAATGATGGGTTGAAGAAAGAAACAGAGCCGGGAAGAGGCTGAAACAGGTAAGTATTATACATCAATTCTTTTGTCACCTTGGAAATGGTATACAATGTCTGTTGGTCGACATCTAAATCACCATTTTTTAAAGTGATTTTGCATAGATTTTTTCATCAGAGTCTTCTTTTTTCTTAAATTTTAACTATGAGACAGTAAAGAAGAATCTATAGCTATTATAGAGAACAATGAAAGCGTTGTTCCATTGTTTTGGTCCTAACGTGTATACTTTGTCTCCTATACTTATCCTTTCATTGTATATAAATATATCAAGAGCTGTTTAAAAGAATTGCAGCAATTGTGTTTTGAGAGAAAATATGACAAGCAAGTTTTACATTTTGAAGATTTAAGGTAGATGGGTAGTCCAAAATTTTTTTCCATAGATTTTCTTTATTTTCTCAGGAAAGTTTCCTTATTATATTAGCATTGAAATAAAAAAATAAAAAAGGGGTGTCACCGTGCTTGTTTTTAAAATAACTGATATCAAAATAATCAAATATTTATAATGAATATATAGGGAAAAACAGGTATATTGTTGATTTCTTTAAAACTATTCCATGGATTTTTTTCTACTTTATTCATGTGTTAGCCCTTTGAACACACTTTCAAAAAATATAAAGAAAATTGGGGGTCACCGACTTTGTTTTCCATAAAATTTATAAAATGTGAATTTTCATAGTGATATCTATGTAAAATATTTTTTATCAGATTATCTCCCTTTTTCAAATATCATGTTCCAACTTATTCAATTATCAAGTTACCATGCCTCGTCTTATTAGATAAAGACATGTAAATTCAACTCCATGTAGGTCCTTTGCATATTGTATTATGAATATAATATTAATTGATTTATTACAAAAAAAATATTTGCATATTCAAAAAACAGATAATACCACAACAACATAAATAACGAATTCAAAATGGCGGAAGACTATCGATCTACCTTAATCTACAATTTTGTTTGTAAAGATGCGGTTTATGGACATGTTTCACAGATTACTATAGATACAAATACCAATCTGATTAGTACATCATGTATATTTTGGGTTTGAGGTTGGGTTCCCTGTATTCTATAACAAGTTATCCTATGTACATCTACAGTTTTATCTCTATTTTGGGATTTCTGTCAGATTTTCGGAATTCTCTGGTTTTATCCATTTAAAAGCATTATAATTTTTTGCCCATGGACCCCCATATTTTTTCCCATAATTTCATTTTATACATCTTTATGAGCATTCTGTAAAAATTTCATTAAATTTTATTTATTCTGTCACATTCATTCATGGTCAAACCTTGATAATGTTAATCCTATGAAAAATCCGAGGAGTTCAGTTTCCCGCCAAATTTTCAATCACTTACAACTCAAAAACGAGATCATCAACCTATCAATTTTTTTCACTTAAATTATTTCTTTTTTAATTCTCTAACAAAAAATCACCTTTATTTGAAATCCTATTTATTTTCAAATGGAGTAGCGAACCCCCTTAAACTGTAATGTACACAACATTGAACATCACTGATAATTAAATAACGAAATACCGAAGTTATTGTTAATTTTATTTCTGCATAAAGTTACGATAATACTAAAAACAGAAAAATTATTATTGTGTAACACTGTATGGACAATTTGATGCTATATTATGAACAGAGCGAGCTATAATTGGTACATGAAATTAATCAACGCTTCCTTTCACAGCGATTGGTTGAGATCAATTTCTGTTGCAAAAACCACTGACCTAAAAATCTTTTAAAAAAAACACATACAACTTACACCAAAAACATTTGCATTGTAATATATATTCGATTTATGACAAAATGGCATTTACATTTTTCAAATATTACAAAGAAAAGATGACAGTAAACACCTACAATAGTATATGTATGTAATACATCTGTATATATATATATATATATATATATATATATATAAGAACGGATATGGTATTAATGTCAACACAACCTTACCGATCTAAAAAAAACATACATTTAGAAGTTGCCATGTAATCTTCAATAGGCATGAATTCAACCGGTTTAAATTGGCAAAACAGAAACAAAGGGCACATGATTGCTATATTTATAATGATCAAACGTATGCCTGGCACCTGAATCGGTTTTCAGGGGCTTTGGCTACAGAGCTGCGGGGCGCATCCCCAGGTGGTGGATAGGGGAATGCCCGGTCTTTGCGGGGTAGTCAGGTCATAATACGGAAAGCCTGACCGCGAACCATTGTAGCCAAACTGTGTGAAGAAACGCTACGCTCCATGCAGTATAAAAGAGCAGACGCATTGGGTGTCGTTTCCTGCCCCTACCCATTTCTCCCTTTCTCCAGTGACAATCAAAAGTCGTTGTCCCTCCCTCCTTTATTTCTTTCTTCTTTTGAATTGATTAACTTGTTCTCGTCTTGATATAGGTGAAATATTGCTATTAGACGTTAAACTCTAACTAATCAATCAATCAACGGATCGAATCGCAACGAAATGAGCAATCTTTGTGAAGGACCTTCCATACATCATTCCTGTAAAGTTTAGTTCACTTTGCTTCAATAGTTTAAGAGAAGATGAAAAGGTGAAAAGTTTAGCGGACGAACGACGGATGCCAAGTGATGACAATAGCACACAGTGACCCTTTGGGTCAGGTGAGCTAAAAAGTATATGGCTAGGAGAATATAAAACGGAAGTATTAGAAAATTTTTGTCGAAGAATAACAAAACAATACTGCACCAAGAATTAGGATAGGCAAAGGTGAGGAATTCGTGTGAAAGAGCAAAAACAGGATACCGCTCGGGGAATATAAAATACATTAACTATCACATCATCTTACATCATGCTTTACAAGCGTTAAGTGAGCAAATTTAAACCGTAAAATCTCGTACACTTGTATGAACTCTTAATATAGAACATCAGTTCGAGTACAATTTGAAGATATTCAAAAATAGACACTGAAATGCTAGATAGCAGTATAAATTTGATGAAGTACCTTGCCAGTTACACCAGCTAATTGAACAAGAGGTTGTTTTCACTTGTAGCTAGACTTACTCAATTGGTCATCTCAAACATTCTTGTTCTACATTATGTTGTTTGTAATACTGTCGATCGAAAAATTGATCATCAAACCATTGCTGTCAGAATTCTTTAGATGCAGCCTCATTCTGTTCTGTGTACATTCCAACGAGATTAAGACTCTACTGCCTAAATACCCGCCTTATGGATCATGAGGCGAGATTTCAACAAACAAGACTCATAGTTGAAATTGTTGTTCAACGTTGATCGACACTGTTAAAAAGATCGAAGACTTCTCATGAGTTTTCGGGTTATCGTCAGGGGCCGATTAGCAGCCCCATTCCCGACGGTAAAAAGATTTATATTTTCACATTTATCCGTATAAATATTCTCAATGTTATTGTGCAGGTCACGGTGGTTTCGAGGTCAGATTCTTTTTGACATTAATTTTATGCCCTTCTCTTTTATCTTCTTATCAAGTGTTTCTATGAGTCAAGACCAATAAAACATGTGTATAAAGTATCTAATATGGAGGATTCCTGTTTCCGTGCTATTATTTCATTGATAAAAATAAATGTCGCGAGACAGCTTAATGTCATATAAAACAGACGAGTAAGAATGTTTCTGTAGCTGTCGTACAAGGAGAACAACGAAAAATAAAGGGATATGCCGAGCCCAGCATGATACGACCACAGCATGTCGAAGTGTAATTCAAAATGAAAATACAGATTCCACATATTTTGAATAAACTGCTGCGCCAAGAGCGCATGATAAGCCCATCCACTGTCAACTCGAATTTTACGACAATTGTTGGACCACAACCAAATTTTGATTAAAAAAAAATCAGAATATGTGCCTTACCAAAATGTAACCATTTAACAAATATCAAATTATAATATAAAGTTAATGCATAGAAAGGTGCAAATAAAGAATGAATTTTCAAAATTATTAAGTCCAAGGGCCATAACTGTCCACAAAAATCATTCAACAGGACCCAAATTTAAACTTAATCGGCAATTTATAAACATACAATTATATACTATATATTAAATCAACATATTCACGTATTGTAAAAAGAAGGCAGAGATACTGATGTTTTTCAAAAATTTACTAAGTCCAAGGGCCGTAACTCCGTACAAAATCAACCAATCAGGACTAACTAAAAATTGATCTCTATCTTAATTATTTTCACTCATATACCAAATATCAAATCAATTTGTCAAGCTGTTACAGAAACAACACCGGATACCTATATTATTAAAAATTTCACCAAGTCAAAGGGCCATAGCTCTGTACAAAATCAACCGACCGGAATCAAATTCTAACTTGATATGTATCTCATCTAGATATACTCATATACTAAATATCAAATCAATATCTAAAGCGTTTACAGAAAAAAATCTTGAAACCTATATTATTCAAAATTTCACTAAGTCAAAGGGCCATAACTCTCTACAAAAAATCAACCGACCAGAACCAAATTCGAACTTGTATCTCACCTAGATATACTCATATACCAAATATGAAATCAATATGTCAAGCGGTTACAGAAAAAATCTCCGGTATCCAAAAAGTTGACGGACGGACGGACAGACGGAGGGTATACCATAATATGTCTGTCTTTCGACGGGCGTATAAAAATTGCAATTTTGGCCAAGTTCGGGAACGGTAAGAGCTACGCCATATACGTTGACATAATACTGAAAGCTGATATCAAGAGGAATCCAAAGAAAAACATCCCATCGAAATCCGATGAAAAATTAAAATTTTAGGTTATCTGCAAATTTGCAATTTTGTTCCCATCGAGCCCCTCATAGCTCGGAAAAGAAACAAATTGTCAAAAAATCTGATAGTTTAGCTTTATGTTTATCTTCAAAAGGAATCCATTGCAAAAAACTACATAAAAATTTGATTAAAAATTAAAAGAAATGAAATTTTTGAATACCGCCCTTTTGGGCCCATTTATTTTGTGAACGGTACATGTCATGTAACATCCGTTGCCGTATTACTGATAGGAAACTGAAAGAAACCCCATCAAAATCCAATGAATAATAATTAATTATGTGAAACACTCGATTTTGCCCTTTTTGAGCCCTTTTTTAAAAACAGGAGGGGCCAAAAGAAACAATACCCACCCCAGCCTTTCTTTTGTGCCAAGGAACACTGTGGTAAAATTTCATAAGGACTGGTCAACTGGAACTTAAGTTATTGACCAAAAACAAAAGTGTCTACAGACGACAACGACGACAGCGCCTTACCATTATACGACCTCAAATGTTTTGCGGTCGTATAAAAAAGAATAAAGTTAAAAGCTAAAATAAATATACAAACGAGAAGAGGCCAATTTTTCGGAGTTAACTCCTTTTTGTGCGGGTGTAAAGAGCACAGATACATTGCCTTATATCGAGACACTTGTAAATACTGTAGTATCCAACTAAAATATAAGTAATGTAATTGGAACATCAAAAGGAAAAAATAACGTTCCGTGTATATTAGTGCTGAAAACGATACCGAAAAAGCCTTCTAAATTTCGAGTTTAATGCACTGGAATAATACACGGCTGAAATATGTTTTTTGATTTTAATCTGTTAGTAAAAATTTTCTACGTTCCATTTTTTTATTTAGCCCTCTTGTAATGGTACCCTTATCACCTGAATTCAGTCATGGATCATTGAAGGCAAAATATTACTTTACAGTGAGTTTTATCCCCACTCTGATGAATAGTATTCATAAATAAATATTTGAAGATTCACAATTGATTGATAGATATTGTTTTAAAAACTTCATACAGGTTCGCAAAAATTGTCTCCTTTGTAAATTTGTATACCTGCCATCTCGGTGTGTGATGACAGCAACGATAAAAAAACAATCAAATTTCTAACACTTGTGGTATTTTTAACGTTTCACATACTATGTATCTTATGCTGCAACAATCGATATAGGAGAAATATACAATTGTCGTTGATTAATTTATAAAACATTGTTTTAAAACGAACTACCTGATAGTCGAAAATGCACGATGATAAAGAAAAAAATCTAGCCACCCTCTAAGGACATGGGCGGAAACAAAATTTACAAGTATTATCAAATATACAATAACGCATCGTATAAACCATATAAAATTGATTTCTGAATATGGCCTTTTTCAGGATCCACCTTTTTCAAGTAAGGAGAAAATAAATTTTCCATTATATTTTTAGCTCGCGAGTGATCTGTGCTCAAGGTTAAATAGATATGTGGGGCAATTAAAGGAGCATGTGTTACTTTTGGCATTTTTACTTCGTTTAATTTCAGGATTTTCGGACAAGTTTTAATTAGTATTTGAATGTGATATAAGGGTGGTTGCCATTTGGTATTCTTTTTGGGTAATTTATTGATAGTTTTGTTTTTATACAAAGCTGTTTCTTAAAACAAACCTCAAAAAGAATGATAAGGAAATAAAAATTCGATCGTGTTTGAACTTTTATCCTGGAGAAACAGTACAAAGAGCAGACATAAAAATTTGCAAATAGATTAACAGGTTTATTGGCAATCCGTATACAAATTTTGGTCAAAACGTTTTTGAGGGTCCACTTTCAAAGACAGACACTATTGATCTTTTATGTCGATTTATGCAATAAATGTGCTTCTATATGTTCACCTGTGACAATCTACGTTGTTTTCATATAAATTCAAAAAAGAAGGAATGAAAAATATTAGTACTTTTTTCAATGGAAATCACTTTTATAATTATGCATCTATGGTAAACAATCAAAAATTTAACATTTCTACCTCATTTAAACGAGAGTTCAACCCGCCCGCATAACGCAGCAGCGACGACAAAACTTTGCATCTATTTTTGTCCAAAATTCCTTCATATTTTTCGATTTATAGCGAACTTAATGTTCATTGACCGAAAATAAAATGTTTTATTTGTGATGATAGACCTTTCCAACAATAAATTATTTGCAAAATTTTAGCCGTGGAATCGCTATAGTTTTTCTTGAAAATAGCAAACTTGATGCAACCATGTACACCCGTTTTCACATCTCCGTTATCAGATATCCAATTATTAGCTAGAACATATTTTGTTAAAATAATTTTGTCGTTCACATGCAATGCCTTCTTTATTTTACTGATAATCATTGTTA
Source organism: Modiolus philippinarum (assembly GCA_002080025.1). Classification (NCBI taxonomy): domain Eukaryota; kingdom Metazoa; phylum Mollusca; class Bivalvia; order Mytilida; family Modiolidae; genus Modiolus; species Modiolus philippinarum. The sequence continues at coordinate 27,228 of MJUU01054281.1, read as the reverse complement.
ATTGTTGCAAAGAATGAAGTTTTGAATATTGGATATGGATTTACTCTTTATTGATATGTTTATTGCAGCTGAAAGTAAATGGTGAACTAAGAAATGGATTTGTTCAGTTTTTGACCTGAAGTTTTGAATTATAAGCCTTGTGATGCTATGAACATACGTAGGGATGCGGTTCATGAAAATATATTAAGAAATGTCAAATCACTTGATAATTAAACTCCTCTGATTTTAAAATATTATATCACCTGTCTTGTTATAGGTCATATACAAGTAAGCATGACTACAGTTCATTCGCTGTCATCACAACCAAGTTCTGACACAGAAGTGACATCTGATGTCAAACAAAATCTTCTGTTTATTGATTCGTGTTTTCTGTGTAAAAATAAACTTTCAAAAAGGACAGAAAACTTCACACAATTGAATCACGGGATCGTATATCCAGTTTGTTTGTTCCAGCAAAAGAAAAATGTGACATCGAAATGACAAATATCGTGAAGGTCAAAATGTTATTGGCAAGGCTCTGCATCATTCACGATGCGTAACTAGCTTTCTTTTGAAGTATTTACCAACTAAATTGTCAAATACTGTATCTGAAGAATGAAATAAAAGGGACAACTGGAAATACCTACAATAGCTGAAAATTATAATTACATTCCACAATCTGCCAGGGAACTACACAGGAAAAACATAAATTAGACAAAAGACAAACGTAAACAGCGATAGGAACTCGGGACAGCTGGACTTGGTACCGGCACAAAAGGTAAAAGCAAAAGCCAGCGGTAGGCTTAAAGCGGTTTATGGGTACCCAAACCTCCCCTCTATCTGTCCCGTTTCCCTATAGTTTAGTAAACATACGAATAAAACCCAATACAGGTAGACTTCTAACTCCATGACCACAATCTTGAAAGGAGAGAATATAACAATACGTAATTTTGAAAGATGGGGCCAAGGGGTGCTGTCCACTTAACTGCCGGCTAGCTAAATGGGCCTAGTCTGCTGGTAAAACACTTCGCACTACGGAAGGAAAATCAAACTCAAAACTTCCCGCAGGATTTGGTCAAGAATCATCCTTTATTTCAGTAGACATCGGCAGTATCAGTAAGAGGCCACTATGTATTTAAAATGTTCAGGTCACTAGATCTCAAAGGTAATTTAACGGATGCAAGCAGGATACCTATTACGTAAAGAATGTAAGTTACGTCCCAGCTTTTCTGGATTTTAAATCAGTTTCTGGCATTTTTTAACAACATTACCGTAAAAACGAGGATTAGAAATGCCCCTAGTAATAAGCTGTTTGTGAGTAACGCCCTATTTAGATATTAAATATTTATATCTTCTATAAAACTTCTTAAAGGTATTCAACAACTTATGAAATCTGTAACCCTATTGTAAAAGTTTGGCTGTGATAGTAAGTTTACGTTCATGAAAATCGTCAAGAGTAGAACAAACACGTGCGAATCGTACTAGTTGAGAAATGTACACCCCGTATGATGGAGCTTGAGGGATGTCGCAGTCAAGAAAAGGGAAATTAGTTATAGTGAAATCAAAATTATCCCTTTAATCATATATTTTATTTTTTGTTTTACCAGCGTTAATAATGATAGTTAGATCCAGAAAGGACAGGACTTGGAATCATTGTTAGCTTTATTTAATTTCAGTTCTTGTGGGTTAATAATGTCTACATAATCCAAAAACTGGGGATTGTCAGTAGTAAGGATATCGTCAATATACCTGCTGTTATCATTGAAAATAGAAATAAGATTATGACTGTTTGGTATCGTTCCGTTTTGAAGTTTTTTCATGAAGTCTTTCGTAACAGAACAGAAAAAATCTAGAATGAGAGGTGCACAATTTGTACCCATGGGGATACCTATGACCTGTTGATAAAAAGTGTTGCCAAAACGAACAAAAATGTTGTCCAGCAAAAGATTGAGTGCATTTATCATCACATGTCCAGGAACAATAATTATTGTATATGATATTAAAGAAGAATGCTTCCTCCTTGTTTGAACAAATGAACTACAGACCAGACAATTTAAAAGACCATTTGATAAGTTGTCCAAATTTTGATTCAATCAACTTATGTGGAAGGGTAGTTTAAAGTGTGGAAAAATCATAACTGTCGATGGATGAGACTGGTCTTTGAATAGGTTGTTTATCTAAAACTTCAATTGAATTTTTTACACTCCAAAAGCAATTTACAACAAAGTTTTGATAAGTTTTTTCACAGTATTTAATAACCAATTCCTTTATACAAGTATAAGTGAACTAGTTAAATGGATGGATAAATTAGCGAAGAACCTTACTAGATGCCGTAATAAAACGATGTTTGAATGGATTTTTGTGAAGCTTTGGAATCAAGTACATGGTAGACAAGGTGTTATATTTAAGTTGAACTTTAAGCATTTCTGTATCCTTATAATGTTGATTGGTTAACGGTTTTTTCGACCCAATTGGTACGTCTGAAAGTTGTTGACTTGTCCAGTTCGTATTGTTGAAGATCGATGTAATATTTCTTTCAAACAATAGCAACGTTGTTGGAAGCCTTGTCAACATGTACAAACACAAATTTTTGACCAAGTTGCTTCAATTTTGACTTAATTCTTTTTACACACAGCTTAGGAGGCGACTCGATATAATTATGTATATTAGAATCTATTCTGTTGGTGACCTTAGTTATAAATTTATCTTTAAAACAAATTTAGATCATGTTTGTCTGCACTTTCTCGTTTGCACAATTTTTTACAATAATTGGTAACTGCATCTTTAATTAAATCAAAACAAGATTGTCATTTTATTTTAGAAGCTGGGCGATATTTAGGCCCTTTTCGAAAGAATTGTCGAACTTCTTCATACATGTCCAAGACCAATGCTGATGTCGATATCGACAAATACGATTCGATATCGAACCGATTTCGAAGTCTTAATAAATTGCTTTAATGTAATGAATAGCTTTAAAACTAATGCCGATGTCGATATCGACGATATCGACAAACACGATTCGATTTCGACTGGATATCGCAATCTTAATAAATTGCTATAATGGAATGAATAACTTAAATTCAAATACCAATGTCGATATCGACGAAATCGACAAACACGATTCAATATCGACTCGATATCAAAGCATCAATAATTATAGTATAACTAATTGACCGTCGTGTATATATTTAAAAATATCACGAGTGCCGAACAACGCAGATAGATTAAACGAGTTGCGGAATCAACTAATATTAATCGTAACCAATATTTATCGTAATTCAATTTTAGTTTTGATGATAACAAAGTTATATGTCGTCTGTCGTCCGAATACTCATCTTCAACCAAAAGAGACGCTCCAAAGTGTCCAGGTCTTGTATCCGTTCTAGATACCTTTATCACCATTATAAGAGGCGTCATCTCCATCTTCGCTCGAAATACAAAAGGCTTAAGTTTTAAGAACCATGAATTCTGTGTTGAACACAGTTACCAATTTATTGTTAATCTAGATAAGACAGGTATTATTGGAGCTATAAACTTTACTGCTACTCATTGTTAGGATTATGCCCATTTTAAAGTTACCTAGCTACTGCTGCGGCTTTTGAGCATTGAGAGAAGAACCCCTTTAACCCCTTTGTCCCAACCTAAGCCAAGCCGGCTTCCCGGCTGCGGTGTTTGAGCATTGAGGGAAGAAACGTCCCATTTTATACTATCACTTGATTAACTAGCCCACCGCTTGAGCGAGGTACGAGCGGAGGTTAGGCGTTAGCCGTGGGGGCGCCCGTTCTCTATGCACATATGGGGGTGTAAACGTTGAAGCAATACTATCAAACAGGATATACAATCCGCACGAGCATTTGCTTGCCACACGTGTGTGTGTGTGTGTGTGTGTGTGCGTCCGTCGTTCAACTAGGGCAGCGAAAGGCCAGTACTATGCTACATCTTCGATAT
>MJUU01054281.1:11591-21715 GCA_002080025.1 Modiolus philippinarum | reverse complement strand
TTATAAGAGGCGTCATCTCCATCTTCGCTCGAAATACAAAAGGTTTAAGTTTTAAGAACCATGAATTCTGTGTTGAACACAGTTACCAATTTATTGTTAAACTAGATAAGACAGGTATTATTGGAGCTATAAACTTTACTGCTACTCATTGTTAGGATTATGCCCATTTTAAAGTTACCTAGTTACTGCTGCGGCATTTGAGCATTGAGGGAAGAAACGTCCCATTTTATACTATCACTTGATTAACTAGCCCACCGCTGGAGCGAGGTACGAGCGGAGGTTAGGCGTTAGCCGTGGGGGCGCCCGTTCTCTATGCACATATGGGGGTGTAAACGTTGAAGCAATACTATCAAACAGGATATACAATCCGCACGAGCATTTGCTTGCCACACGTGTGTGTGTGTGTGTGTGTGTGTGCGTCCGTCGTTCAACTAGGGCAGCGAAAGGCCAGTACTATGCTACATCTTCGATATTCACAAACAAATACTATCTGTTCAAGATGTAGTTACGATATCTTGACGATGCTATATATCAACATGTACAGTTTGAACATAAGCGTGTTATACGATGTCGTTACGATATCGTAACAATATTGACGATATCGTCGATATCGACAAATAAACAGTACTTTTATATTGGTTGTCGATATCGTAAAGATGTTGTCGATATCGTCGATATCGACAAGTTCAGCTTTAACATAAGCGTTTGTACAAAGTGTTGTTACGATATCGACAAGTATGTTTGAACATCAGCGTTATTACGATGTAGTTACGATATCGTAACGATGTTGTCGATATCGTCGACATCGACAAACATAAACAAGTGAAATATAAGTCTTGTTGACGATGTTGCGTTGATATCGTAACAATGTTGACGATATCGTCGATATCAACAAAAAGTGGTGTTTAACTTGTAATGTTGACGAAATCGTTCCGATATCGTAAGGATGTTGCCGATATCGAGAGACTATTCATATTAAATACTAGCGTTCTTGACGACATCGCAACGATATCGTGTCGTTCTTGACGATATCGTCGATATCGACGAACAGGTGCTGATCAAATGTTAGTGCTAATGACAATGTATAATAATGTTGAACTTTACTTATGATGTTGTTACGATATCGTAACGATGTTGGCGATATCGTCGATATCGTTAAACCAAGTGCAACCCACCATTGCCGTTGTTGACGTTATTCTTGTCAAGGAAGTACAGTTCCATCATATAATTAACGTTGCCATTAGCAACAGTTTAACGATGTCGACGATATCGTGACTACATCGTGTCTTGGACATACCCCAACTTCTTTATCTTCAATGATGTTTAGATTCCCCGTTAATACATGTCCGCAAGGGTCATAGGATTTGGCGACGTGGAACCATTCTCAGCTGCTAGGGTAGTTTTTCTCCAAATCAACATCACAGGTAAAAGAAGAGTAATTGAAAAAAAAAATGTTTCTAGTAGGTTCATAAGAAAAGGAAATAACAGGCATGTCCTGGTTGTCAAAATAGACGGGTACAAGTTTTTGAATATCCGGGTCCCGAAAAATACCTGCAATTTCAATAAGGGCAATTCCTTTATTAATATATTTAATCTTCGAAGATTGTTTAACGTGTTCATATGGCTTGTCTATTCTCGGATAAAGTCTATGAAAAGAGAAGGCATCAATAATTTTCGAACATTCATAGAGCGGACTGATTACAGACATAGTATCACACTCAAAAGAGATTTTATGAAGTTGTGTTACAGGAATTGAACAAAGTTTAGTGAACAAGCATTTTGAAACCAGTATATACATCTTTAATATTGACGAGGTTTTTACGATTGCTTTTAAAATTGTAGTTCACTCTTTGACCATGTGACCTGCGATCATGTAATTTTGGAGAAGAAATCCTCATGATGTCAATAGAAGCGCACTGAGAAATGTTCCCTGACCCATGATGTTGTCATTTAACCCTAGTGGATAAGCTGTCTGTAGTTTTTTTTTTATCAAAGACAGATCACATTCTCTTCTGGATCTTACAAATTCTCTCTCTGATTGATCAAAGGATTTTTCCACAATTTCCAAAGGGGTAATTTTGATATATTTTTTTATCATGATTATAGATTGCACAGTGTTGGTTTATATAGGATCTAAACTTTTTAGGTAATCGAATACGATACTAATGCTCCTGGATACGTCGGTGTAATGGGCGACCAGTTTCGCCGATGTACTGAATTCCACAGCCTGGCTTACTTCAGGACATCAAATATACCAGGCTTGATGTTTTTCATGAGATGTCAATGGGGAATTTCCTGGACGAGGCGAGGACATGTAGCACATATCCTGGCGTCGCACTTTTGAATTTTTGAAAATCCACGATTGCTTCTGTTAAAAAGTGATACTGTGTATTTAAATTCTTGTAACGAGTGGCATATTTTAGATATTTTTAAAGGAGTAAGTTTGACCATCGGATTTAGCGCTGAAGGGGACATATTTGTCAAATTAGAGTGCTAAGACGCAATCGTGGATTTGACGTAACGTTTTCTTAAATTGTATCCAGATTGTATTATGTGAGCGTAAAAATATTTGTTACCTAAAAACTGACTACAAATCATAGCAATGTAATTATTAAAAAGCAGTCATTGCGAATGCATGAAGAGTCTGTATATGATGCCGTATTTAAGTCCCTTATCGAGTCATTAAAAAATGAGCTCTTTGCGAATAAGAAAGAATTTTTAATGTCTCAAATACCCACCATGTACAGATCACTATTACCACAAAATATTGTCTCTGCCTACACGTCTGCTAAACTTCAAGTAAAACTAATCAGTTATTTCGGAAATTCTATTACAATACAAGCCCAGCGTGGACAAGGTATGCCGAATATCGTTTTCAGCTCAGACCTTTTAATAGGCAATGCTAAGAAATTAAGATATTTATGAAGGCTTTCAGAAATGGAGAATGATATGTCGTCGGATAATGCAGACTTGAATGAAGAGCAAATGTTGCATTCTGCAGCTAGCAGCTTGCGCCGCGAAATTGAAGACCTTTAACTCTCTGTGGATGATTATCCTACTCCAAATGATGTATCTATTGGTGTTTCAATGGACAAAATGCCCAATATCATTGCTCAAGATTATTTATTGGCTCATCGATGAAAAATCTTTCAAAGGCGCTACTGTCCCGTACGTTGTTCCAAAAGAAAAAAATCCGTAAGGTTATTTCTGAATCTATTGTTTCTGTGTCTAAATGTTCATTCACACCCTTTCATTTAGGTTTAGCGATCCAATTACATCATGAGCACGGATCAAGAACCTTAATAGAAACTATAAATTCTCATGTGTTTAGTGCATCATATTCAGAAATTAGAAAATTTCTTACAAGCGTTGCACAATATGAAGTTCAGATGGTTAAGGAATCTTTATATACTCCGGATGGCATTGTTCCAGTTCAACTAGGAGATGGTCTTTTAAAAGAAGGTGCTGACAATGTGGAAACACAGAAACAATTGACGGAAAAGACACCTTTCATTCTACGGTCAGGTCAGTTTTCCAAATCTTTGGGTCATCGATTGAATTTACTTTATGACAAAGATTAAAAGGTGCACTGATTGGACGTTTCAAGTTACTGACGAGGTTTTCTCTTTGACGTCATGTGTTCAATTTAACAAGCCTAATTCTCGCGGATGTCCGCGTGTTTGCAATGCATTCAATGATATTCACAAATGTGCTGAGAAAGTTAACAACACAGAGGAAATGGTATGGCTTCTTTTGCGTTCGACGTCAAGAAATATTGAGAATTTTTCTGATAATTTTGAACCTTTTGACTATCAGGTTGTGCCGTTTCGGACAGGATACAACAGTTCTCTTTCAGACCAGAGATCTGATTTTTCAGTTACATCATAAACCCCAATCACAGATGCTAAACCAGCTGAAGTGTCTACTGTGTACACACAAAATGTGTTCCGATATGACAAAATCTCTTGGCCAAACACAATTCAGACGTTTAATCAGCAGCTTTATGCGATCGCAAAACAGGTACAGTTGACGAAGCCAGATGAATTTAAAACGCATACTTAGGTTGTGTATTTTCATACATTATCGTGCTTTATTGCATCTATAGGAACACTCGGGGGTGATGGAGGATTGAAAGATTGTTAACTGATTCGAAGGTTTATGCCACTGGAACTGTTGATCAGATGATGAGTTGGAAACAATTCAACCTAGCAGTCAGGGCACTAGCTTTAGTTTATGGGGCTTTTAGCGGCGGCTTTTAGCTAGCCGGCAGTTTAGCACTCCTTGACTCATCTTTCTAAATTACGCTTTGTCTTTTTCTTTCCTTTTCAAGATTGTGGTCTTGGAGTTAGTGGTCTACCTGTATTGGGTTTTATTTGTATGTTTATTATACTATAGTGAAACGGGATAGAGAAAGGGGAGATTTGGGTACCCTTAAACCGGTTTTTCACCAACGCTAGCAGTTGCTGGTGCCGGTACCAAGTCCGGCTATCCCGAGTTCCTATCGTTGTTTATATTTGTCTTTTGTCATTTTATTGTTATTTCTTGTGCAGCTCCCTGATGGATTGTGGCATGTGATTGTAATGTCCGGACATTGTAAGTGTTTCCTGTTATCTTTTCTTCACTAATTTAGCAACTTTGTGGTTTTCTATGTTTTTCAAATGGTGTAAAAACAATGATCTGATGACAGCATTTCCATCTAAGTTTTGGACCGACCTGTCAAACGTAGTTCTTAGTTTTAAGGATTGCAAAAATGAAAACACACCATCGGGTAAACGAAGTTTTTTTTTAAATATAAAACAACTCTTCAGCCAAAACTGTAATCTTTTAGAGAATAATGGGGATGAAGAACATCTCCAACATTTAAGTATTGGGACTCATTCTTACGTGCGGTTGAAAATATGCTACAGAATACCAGAGCTGAGAGGGAAGGTTCTTGGGACATGCATCTATCATCAACCACAGCTTTACCAATTGGATTAACTATTCTCGTTGCTTACCTGTTTATCTTAAAGATATGTTAGCATTGCCGCAAGATGTTAAATCAGCATTGAATCTGGACAGTTTGCGATCCGACAAAAGCCAGGAAAATTCAACGGAGTTTGAACTGGTATGGCAACTGAAAAAAGTATCATTAAAAACTCATAAGGCAGTGGTGGGATAGTTGGTATTACTTAGCAAAAATCGGCTCTTCGATGGGTTTTCAGTCGTCATGTGTTGGCTGATTTTAGTTACGAAATGAAATTACGGTCAGGTAATAGTATCTCGGAGGATGACTGTCACAAGGAAACAAAACCAACCGCTTTAAAGAGGGACGAAGAACGCGTAATGCTGATCATCGATCATGTTAATCAGCGAATGATGAACCCCTTTGATGTAGAGTCTCATCTAAGTCACTCAATAATATTTCTACTGGAATGCATGCCACGGGAGACGTTGAAGCCTCATTAACAAATGCGTTAGATGATTGTTTCAAGATGATGAACGCTTTTGTCAAAAATACACTTGCAGAGAATAAAACTGCTGATTTCTACGGCCCAATTTCACGATCCAAACTTAGGAGTTTGAGGACTTGATAAAAAAAATCCAAGCTAAAATGTAGGTCAGGCGAAATCATTAGTGTTCGCATCAGTCCAGAATTGTTTTTCCGTCGTGCATTAGAACTTGATGGATGCCGTGATGATATAACTGTTGAAAAGGTCTGGTCACTTCCTATGGGCCCTGTTCCTATTTCTATATTTCACGAAGATGGAGCTATGGAAAAAAAACAAACAAAGCAGACCTGAGCCATCAAATAGAGGGAGAAGTCACTAAAATGACCGAGATTTGCCTATTTGACCGGTCAGCTACAGTAGTTATACTTGATGGCATGGTATTTGTGCAAGCTTTGAATGTAAAAGGGTTTAAAACATTCGAATATCTAGGGATTTATTTCATCCATTCGAGGAAAGCAAGTTTCTCTCAGCTCCTACTATTGTTGACGTTTTTGATAGATATGTCATAAACTGTCTATCAAAGAGCCCGAACGAGATCGGCGGATTTCTTCAAATATTGGACAGAAGTCATAGATGGACTTTCTATTCCCGACTGGAATGAGTTTCTCCCTGTCAATAGTAACAAACAATCACTTACCAAGTTTTTTTTGGTGATTTTACATTACGGCACCAGGGTACTATAAGTAAAATGTTTTCATCTCAAGACGACAAGGTTTTTTTTGGCTGGTAGTTTTCCTGCTCCATGCACAACAAAACACCTTTCCGCTACAGAGGTACTTGATATTCCTGAATTTTTTAGCACACAAGAAGAAGCAGTCAGACGTATTATTCTTCATGCAAATTATGCCGATACAGAATTCAAAAATAGACGACAGAACGCTCGCATTATAGTAAATTCCCAAGACACAGACGTATTTGTTCTTTGTATTCATTTATTTCCGTCTCAAAAGAGCACTTAGGAAATATGGTTCCAAACAGGTGCAATAACAATTACTAAAGATGGCCGACGGTTTCTTCCTCTTCATGCTATATGCCAGGTACTCGGGTTTGATACAACGTCAGCATTATTTGGCATAGGCAAAAAAAATGTACAAAGTGTTGAAGGACAATGTACATGAATTAAAAAAAATTACACCAGCTTTCTGAATGTGACACTGAGAAATCTGTTGATTTTAGTAGGAAATTGATTGCTAAATTGTATAACCAAAAAAAGAAAGTTAAGGTCAGACCATCATGACCTGAACAGCCTAAGGGTGAGAATTGCTAAACAGAAAAATGCTGCCTTAGTTGTGAATCAACCATTTGTAACACGTTCTTCGGGCAACCTTTCAAACATACATTTAGATGTCTTCCTTCATAGCATAACCCCCTAAAATATCTTCTCTTTGACTTTGGATGGACGGAAAATAATGGGCTAAAGCCAAACTTCTTTGTTGGACTTTTCGCAAGACATAATCTGTAATGCAAAGGAAAGCCTCTTTGTTTAAACGGCTTTATTTGCTGTGAGCAAAACTTGTCCTTTACAGAGCTTTGTCCTTGCCAGATTAATGAATCTTGCAAAACTGGAACACCCACAACAACAATTCTGTTGAGAGCGATGAAGAGGCAGATGTATAAAAACAATCATAGTTTACGTTCCTTATCCGATTGACAGCTTACACTTTTATTCCATTGATGTATTTTTAGTATTCGGCTTCGCCTCGGGTGAAAATATACTTAATTGAATTTTATTGTTTGGATAATTTTATTTGTTTTCCTGGTCTTTTTCAATAGCATTCATGACTTCGGAAAAACTGAAATTTACTTTACATGAAAATGATGTGGATTGGTTTTGAGATAATTTATGTATGGTTTTTAGATACTCACAATTCCAGGTAACTGCAGAACTGAATCAAGGTAATTTCTAAAAAAAAAAACATCTTTAGGGTATAGTTTTCATCATTTCTCCACAACCGTTAGAAAAAAAGCAAGGGAGTCGGTCACGGTCATATTTTTCCTTTGTACATACTGATTTAGATAGAGCAACTAAGGCCACACCAATTTAATTTCTTGTTCTTTGGACTTTTTGGCCTTAAAATTTGGGGCGAGCGAGCGATAGGAAATTTTTTTTATTTTTATTTAAAAAATTGATAATTTTAAGGCGAGTACCAAATCACAGGGGCGAGCGAGTAATTTATTTTTTTTTTAAATTTATTTTTTTGGAAAACATATAAAATATTTATTTGATTAAGTTGGTATTATCTCATATTAACTCTTAAATGGTGCCATTAATCTGANAAAAAAAATCAATTAGAGCCTTTTTCTTCTTTTTTTATAATATATATTATAGGCCTTTTTTACTTCTTTCTTAGAAATTTTGAAATTTCTTTTATTAAACTTTCTGCCCAGATTCTCCTATTGTGAACATGTGTGGCTTTTACGAACTCGGTTTTCTTATCCGGCATATTTTAACGTTTCATACGATATATAATTTAGGTGTGTATTATGTTGGTACATTAAATCATCTATAAGTGCTTCCCGTTTGCAGCACTATATGCAAAGTATACGAAAAAGGTAATAAATCTAAAAAAAAAATAATAATAAAAAACAAAAACAGATGATTTGTAGAGACACATAACATTGTTTAATCTACGATATTCTGATTAACATTTATTCCTCGAGCTAGGACGCACTGTACCGAGGGCAAGTGATGATATGCTTTAAAAATTTACATCTATTAGTAGAGCGGCAGAGACCAGAAATTTTAAAATTTAAATGACCCACATACCCTATTCGATATCTATACCTTTTTGGAAAGCTTAGGTCGTGTACATTTCAAAAATGTTTGTCGTAAAATTCAAATGTGGTAGAAAGAGGGATAAATTAGGGGTCAAAGGTCAATCAGTAAAAAATGAAAAAAATTGATAATATTATGATTTTCAGCATTTCAAGGCACAAAAATTGATACAATAGAAATTTATTTTATTACTTAGCAAATTTGAATGTAAATAAATGTGTTGCCATGATTTGTGACGTCACTTATAGCACAAATTGACGTTCATTTGATGTTATAATAATGAGCTATGTTTTAAAATTAAAACATTTCAAGATTTTTTTCCCCGGTTGTGATATTCTTAAAAATGAGTAAAATTTGATAAAAAAAATCGAAAACAATATTTAGACGCGCTAAATTTCGCAAATCGACCTGTGTTAGCACGTATAGCATGTAACCTGGCATGTTGCAAGTCGGATTTAAAGACAACACGCAAAGAATATGAATTAAATTTTTAAAATCTAAATATGACTCTGTTTTATTTATTTGTTTCAACTTACACGTTTACTTAATCTTTATTTTAATTCTTATTAAAAAATAGTGAATGCAGACCCCCCCTTTTTTCAAAAGCTACAAAAGGATTGACTGGTTAATTTGCAACAAAAATCGACAGATATTCGCTATGTTCGAACACAGATTGTGGTCGCACTCACACAATATTTCGCTAAGCAAGGAACTAAGTGAAAAAATGTTTTATTTAGAGAGAGTGCATGACTCACTTTGAACTTGTCTAATTTTCATGGAGGCCCTCTTATAAAACATTGCAAATATTGAATACAGAAATACAATAACATACGTATTATTATATTTATGTACATTTTATTTCAAATAACATGTTGTTCATATTACTAACTGTTTAACGAAGTCGCTGTATTCTTCTGTGAATGGCCTTTTCCATGAAAGACAATTGTATTTTACAGAAGAATTGTGATGTCTTTCCCTAGTGTGAGAAGTTCTACATTTTGTATGCATTTTACACACGTTTTACTCGTAAAAAGAAGGAATTTCTTACTCATGAAAGTTATCCCTGATCTTTAATATTTTCTCGTATAAGTACCAATTAGTTTTCTACTGAGACCTTCATCATCAACATCAGTCGTCATAAGATCGTCATTATTATATGTTTTGCAAGTCTATGTATTAGTTTCATCAAAGGTTTGTGTCGTGCAAAAACATTATCCTTAGTTGGCTATGGAGTTACAAATGGATGGGTTATATGTTCTTTATATCATCTCTTTCATTTGATTGCACTGAAGCGATAGTTATTGTAGATATAACCACCCACAGAACCAAACTTAACTTTTTCTAATATTTTGACCGAGCTGAAATCCGTACAACATCTAGAGCCTTTGTTCATTGCAAGCATAATTTTGCTGAAATGTCTTTAAAAATGAATGAGGACATACAAAAAGCACAGTTTTCTGTTGCTTTTGCACCTAATTTTTTTGTTTTTTGGGGTTTTTTTTTTGCATTTTTTTCCCTTGAACTTCGACTCTTGAACATTCTTTTTGGTAATTTTGTTATTACCCTCATTTGTTATTTTTCTTAAACTGTTTTAAATTTGTCGTCTGCTGCAGATTTGCAAACCACAGTCATATGCAATCAATCATGTTTTATCTGGTCCATACTTTTAATTTTTAATTGATATTCAATCGAAATCATGGATGACTAGCCTTTTCGTGGTTTAGAATGTCGGTTCATTTAATTTTGCAAGCGATATTCTTGAATTATATAGCATCTCAAACATTTCCTAAACAACCTTATAAGATGTAGCTATCTAGTTTAAAAATATTAAAAAACACTTATTGCATATACAAGAA
>MJUU01054281.1:0-11357 GCA_002080025.1 Modiolus philippinarum | reverse complement strand
AAGAAAAAGAACAGAACCGAAAAAACAAGTAGGAGAAAAACGCAAAACAACATAAAATAAAATAAACAATCACAAATATTTGTCAACGTACAATTGAAAAACGACCTTAGCCTCCTTATTCACATGCGTCTATCAGACTGCGCTTAATATATACTTATTTAGACCGCGGGAGCTTTTCAGTTTTACGAACTACTGGCAATACTAATCACACGCACCTTTCTCAATACAAATCAAACACACCCTCACATTAAATCGTTAATATATCCCCAAAAACAAGCACGATTTGCCTTGAATACATTGTGTATCAATAATTTTAAACATAAAGCAACAAAATTAACAAGAGGTATGTTTAGAAACTAGGAAATCGTTAATCAACTGAATGAATTTGATCGTTTAATTTAATAATAGACTGATTGACGGACTAAGTACGAAATATTTACGGATTGCAAATTCTAATTTTAAACAATTTAAATGCATTTAAAACATAATTGGTTAGTGTTTTGACACAAAATTACCATCGAACTTGTTAAATAGGGCGTACAGTTTGACTTAAGATAATAACTGCATATTGTAATTGTTTATTTTGTGTTAAATTCGAGAAAAACGCTGATTTTTGGGTTGATTTTATGGGTATTTTCTAATCTTCTATAAAAACAGAACGCAAATTCGAAGAATGACCTATAGCGTGAAAAATGTTTTAGCAATTATCTCTTTTCATGTAACAATGCGATTTGTAGTTAAGTTTTCGTTTATTAGGTAACAAGCCCAAAAGATTAGTTGGGGCGTCGACATTCCGTTTAGGGTCCTGTCATTCAATTGCAATTATCACAGTGTTTCTACCACATTTCATTTTTACGACAGACATATTTCAAAAATATAATAATCAAGCTATCCAAAACGACTGAGAAATCGAATAGGGTATTTGGGTCATTTAAACTTCTTAAATAAGCGACTTTTGTTTAATTCGCCGCTCTACTATATGGTCAGGACCTCCCTCCACTTAAGTATGATCGTATTGGCTGTGTCCAGGAAGACAAAAAGTGATTGCCGACTGTACAGTCTTGCTTTTGCTTTTTTTAACCGAACTTTAATGTTCAGCAAATATATAAATCTATGCATACATTGTGTACAAGTTCTTACTTTGTACAAAATATAGAGTGCGCAAAAATGTTATTGAAATTATAATTTGTATTTTCAGTCTGTACAAATTACAATTTTAAAAAAATTAGCTTATACAAATTATAATTACGTTAATATGTGCTCTTTCATAACATGTTTTCATTATGTTCACCATTTGAAACAAAATTTAGCAAATGACAAAAATATTGCACAATTTTTCAATACAAATTATAAGCTGTATAAAATACAAAAAAAAAAACCCAAAATTGCATAAAAACAGTAAATTTCGTTATGCTGTACACGTGTAACCTCTCATCAGCAGCATTTTAATCAAGTAGTATGGAAAGCCATAATCCAAAAGAAGTCCAAAAAAGAAGTAACCATTTCCAAAAAATATCGAAAGAGCAAGCCAAATCCAGTACCATGGACATCTATCGGGTGCCATTCACTGAATGAAGCCTCGGTATTTTTAAGTTGTTAGAATTTTGATAAAAACAGTAACTTTCTATAACACGCGAGGTACAATTTTTAATGTCAGACAAAATTACGACTTATACACAACATATACAGAGTTCTAAACTTAACCCACTGATCGTGTTCATTGCTATATTTTTTTAATCCTCCCATTTTCAGAAAAATGGCTGTTCCCCAAAATAGTCAGAAAAAGTCCAGTGACATGTCACTTGAAATTTCTAGTTTTCAGTTCGAACTGTGGTTCCAGCACATATTTTGGTCCAGGTTATAAGATATATATAACCCGTACTACGATACATCAAAACCCGTTTGTTACGGAACTCATTTCTACATATATGAAGAATATGATATCTAAGAACCCTTAATTCATTTATCAAACTTCCAGCTTCTCTACCCTACTACAGAATATCGTATCAGTTGTCTTTTTGAATAAATTCCGAAAAAAATATATAGTGAAAAAGGCCAGAGCTTTCAGGAACACTCTACAAAGTTGAAAATTCTCTCCTTACCCTATGGATAATGGAATACTTAATAGGGTAATAACAAAATTGCCCAGCAGAATTGTCTACACTTCTAGCAAGCCACACTTCTTGCAGAATAAAGATCCTTCTACATTTTTCGACAAGAGCAGAATCTTTGTGCCCAACAAAAAGGCAAAATTTCCTATCTTTATCCATTCCCCCCTTTTCAGCGGAAGACAATTAGTGAATTGATAAGCTTGTTCTCTTGTCTTGATAAAATGTTATAATATCGACTATACTCTAGCTTATAGGTCACTCCGTTCATTTTAAATACATAAAAACAACAGAACAATCTATAACCAATTCTTCATCTGAATTTCTCATTCCTTATTCATAGCAGTAGTACCCGTCTGTAACTTTATGATGTATTTAAGTCTATATTTCCAGAGCATCTTGCAACTGTCTTGGAATTATCTTGAAAACATTTTACAAGATAAAGCATTTAGTTCTATCTTACTAATTCGTTTTTCCCGTCGTTTTCAAATGCGATTTCAGCGTTCATTAATCGTCTTTTGAAGACATGTAAACACAAACTCTTATTTTTCTTGGATATTCATTACTTTTATAGTCTTTAACATTGTACGGCACACTTCTTGTAGCTATAATGCCCCCAAGGGTCTTTGCCCATTGTTGGAAAAAGGTATCATTTTATCTTCATGATTGAAGTTGTCTGAACTGCCTGAGCCTCATTTAATATTGCCGCCAGCGGGGAACTTAGTTTAACAGTTGACCCTATGGGAAAACATATTCAAAGATCTTCTTGTCTGAAACTACTTGACAGTTTGGAGGGGAACTTAGTTTAACAGTTGACCCTATGGGAAAACATATTCAAAGATCTTCTTGTTTGAAACTACTTGACAGTTTGGAACCATACTTGGTCACAAATGTCCTTAGTTGGTCACCTTTAAAAACTGTCCGGCAAGTCCGCGTCAGATCAAAGATGGCTGCCAGTGTGGAATATTGCTTAATAGGGACATGGTTATTTTTCTGCTTTGATCTTGAAAGGATCAGATCAGATCAGGTTGGTCCCAGTCTGCTGGTTACCCAAATGATTTGGCTTATTAACAAAAATATTTCGAAATATTGTTGAAAGTGTGCTTAATCATTGAAATGCCACTGGAAATCACATTCAGTGTTCTTCATTAGATGGACAGTGGCATGGATTGGTTGGAGGAGATAAAGACAATTGACAATAATGCACCTGCAATGGACATCTGGGAAAAGACTTATAAAATAAATAAATGAATAAATAATCATTTAATGGATATGCGAACAAAATCAAACATCAAAGTGGTCAAAGGTCAAAGGATGAAAACGATAGTTTTACTCTTTCTAATGGTGAATTATCTGCCTGTATTGTCCAAGAGAGCTTTACAAACAGAAAATGAACCGAAGCTGGTTAAAGGCCCGATATGAAGTTGACAACCAAATCATACACCAATGAGAATGAATTCAAAAACAAATTATTCGGCCATTTACAGATACCCTTGATGAGGGACAAACTGAACTTTGAGCACAGCAAACTGAAACAGCACGCGAGAGGCTTTAAACGTAATAGATGTAACATTTGTAGAAGACAGGAAATAATGACATAAACATTTGAGAAATTACACCATGCTTGTTCAGTCTTCTGAACCTTACGAAACAGTTTTTGTGTTCGATAAATGCATCACATTTCGAATTAATATAAAAAATCATGAGAGATGTATGCTTTTTAGAAATTTAAGTTATGGTGTTCTTGAGATAAATTGGAAAGCATTTTAAACTTTCAGTTGTCTTTCCTGAACAACATTTTGCCACAAATCATTTTACTACAGTGCCTGCATGAGTCTTCTTGTGTCCATTCAGATAACTCCTAAAACGAAATTGTTTGTTTTAAATATTACATATATGTTTTACTAGTGTGAATTCCAATATGATCCTTCAGTTATTTTGTCTGCAGAATATTCAACACAGTTTGAACATGAAAATCGTTTCTTGTTCTCTGTATATTTATGCTTTTTAAAATCGGGTTTTCCTTTGAGAATTTTTCCACATGTCGGACATTTAAATGGGTTCACATCTTAATGGCTCCTGATATGCCATTCGTAGCTGGCCTTGCTGAAAGATACGAAACCGCATTGCTCATGTAATGATATATCTTCTACGTTCCGGTGCCTCACTTCATGCTGTCCTAAGGTTTTGTTGTCCTTGAAATATTGTTCGCAATGTTGATAAATCATTAGATTGTATGATGAAATTACTAAAACAAATGTAAAAGTCCTTGTACTTTCTTAGGATAATAATGATTTAAAAAGTCCTTGTAATTTCATTGGATAATAAGGATTATAATAACAAAACAAATTACAATTATTATCACATAGAATAAAATAAGTGAGAACCGAACCGTCAATCCAAAACGAACAATCCAAGGACAATGGCAACATCAGAAACAAAAAAAAAGAGAGAAAAAAATAACGCCCGGCACCTGAATTGGTTTTCAGGGACTCCGGCTACAGAGCTGTCGGGTGCGTCCCTAGTTGGTGGATAGGGGAATTCCCTGTTAATTTGTGGTAGTCAGTTCATAATACGGAAAGCCTGACCGCGAACCATTGAAGCCAAACTGTGTGGAGAAACGCCACGGTCCAGACAAAATATAAAGACCCCTTCTATATTTTTCTGAGGGGACCAGTAGTACTTCGTCTCGTATAGAGGGTTAAATTTCATGCCCCTACCCATTTCCCCCTTTTCCAATTTCAATCAAAACTCGTTGCCCCGGTTATCCTTTTCACATTTATTTCTTAATTCTTTTACTTATATTTTGTTGCATTGATTTACATGAGATTGTTCTCGTCCTGATATAGCTGAAATATTGCTCATCGGGAGCTACGATCATACTTGAATGTCAACATTAGTTGATATTTCCGTTTTCTAAAAAAAACTGGATCTTCATTGAAGATACATACGTTGGTCATATGCAGAAGCTAAATTTTCAGTACCTTCAGTATTTTGTTACTTTTTAATATATTTTATTAAAACATGTTATCTAATCGGAGAAATAAAGAATGTTTACTTTCAAATCTATGACAATCATAGTTCTGCTGCCTGAAGGAAAAAATTACTTAAATTCAATGCACCAACAAGAACTTTTATATTTAATCCCTGAGAAATTAGAAGTATGACGATCAACGACTTGTAAATTCTTTTGTTTCTCTATGCCTAAACTAATGTTTTTTTTAATATCTATCCCATTGTGAGCTTGGTCAGTCAATAATGCGACTTATGCGTTCATGAAATACCAATAAATAATACCAGTTTCGGGTAAATGTTTGCTGTATTTATTATTTCTATTCGCAATAAATTTATTTAAGGTATAATTGCTATTTGAAGATTAGCTCGTGATCTTTTCAATATGTAATGAAATGGGCTATTCTTGTGATCTCGAAAGGCTCAACAGTGATTATATCGGGATCGTTAATCCTTACTATTATAAGATACCGAATCGTGTACAAAAAAATTAAGCTACATTATGATGTAGGCTTTTGTAAGATTGCTATTTAAATATTACGACAAAAAGTAAGCATAAAATAGATTTGCAACTACAAGCACCTAGCTGATGTCGTCCCTGGCAGCAAAGTTGTTGATTGCTTACTGTCAACATCTATCTGGAAATGAACTTACACTGACTTCGGACAAAGTCAAAATTTTGACATATTTCAATGACCTTCTTGGAATTGTCAGGCACTTTGGAATTTTTTATAACGCATCTTGTTCGCAGTATGGAATTCTGTCTTCAAACCAATTTTCATTGAAATCGCATGAAGTTGTACATTTTTACGTATTTTTGAGGCCTTCTTAGAAATGGCAGCAATTTTGAAAATCTTTTTAGCATAAATTCCTTTCTCTTGTCGTATTAAAAATTAATGCAGAAAATGAAATATTTCAGCAAAGAGGTTCCTGAGATATTGAATAAAGTTTAAAAAAAAAATAAGTATTTTTGCGGCGCTCTAATACAAATTGACGGTCATACTGAATTGTTTTTTTGCATCAAAATTTTTGTCACATCTTTTAACATTTATACAAAATATAATCAATTTCTGAAAAGCAGTTACTGACATAATGAATCCTCAACTTCTTAATGTAAAATGGCAGCTATTTTGAAAATTTTGCAGGCACATGATCATTTCTCATGGCGGTCCAACTTTGTGCCAAGTATGAATGAACTTTTAGAAAATAGCCAGATAAAACCAATAGAGGAGAAAAGGTAATGAAAAAGAAACAAACTACGTCTAGGGCGGCATAATAAACAAAACTAGACAAATATCGTGGCTTTATAGTCTATTTTTCAATATTTATAAACCCTTGCATGAACGTACATGGTGTCATCAACATCAGTTCATTTGACGTGTCGACAATATCACTACCTTATTTGAAAAATAGAATGCCATCAGTTTGACCATTTGCTTTTTAACCTTCATCAACCAAATGAGAAATATGTAGTTGTTGAAAAGAGGGGCTGTTAAAAGTGATTTAAGAAATAAATATGAAAAAGTTACAATATATTTCGAATTTGCGAATGTGGTACCGAAATGTCTGTGCGACGAACACGGTTTATCTCAAGTTATTGTGTGAGCCCATCAGGGCTCACACTATATTGGATAGTTTTATAGTCTTTCGGAATAACCTCGCCCTTTACTAATCTATAAGAAAGAAAACGTTGTTCCGAATAAAAGAAACAAGAGTTAACGAGAGCTTAATTTCATTCAATAGATAATATATTCCCCTGGGGATAATAAACTGTTACAGAATACACATTAAATATAGTGATTAAATCCCGGGGATTAGATATACATTTATATGTCTCTTTCCCCTAAACATATTTGTAGCCTTGTCCACTCCCTCTGTATATGAGAAATTGTCGTTTGAAACCAAATTTTTATCAATTGTTCAAATATGCATATTTCGATACCGGAAATCACTCATATAGAGGCTAATACGTCATTGAATACATTGTGGTCGAGATCATCTTAGAGTATATTTGAATTATGTACTTTATATTTAAGAACAAAGGGGGTAATCTTGTTTCAGATGGCTGTTTTTGTATACAGAAAACTATTATCTATCATTTATTAAGATGCTAAATATAAAAACTAATTTAATTTTCGCCTGGAAAGGTAAATAGGAGAGACATATTCGGTTTTAAAGGTCCTAAAAATTAAATATATCGTTTTCTGACTAGTTCATCGTGTGCTTTTTCTTGTTACCACTAAATTTTAACATTACGCAATATTGCGTTAAAAGTAATAGTAAGTACATTGTCACAGCGTCCATCGATGACCACCACCTGCGAAGGTATGTTATCTTGTATATCGGTATCTATAACATTTATTTTATTAATTGGCGCATAATTAAAATTGCGAATAAAGAAAAGTATATGATATGTGATAATTATACGTATCTTTTTTTGAAAAGATGTGTTAAATATTTCGTTTACTAACCATAATTTAATTCAATTTATAAAAATACGGCAACAGAGCAAGAGTATAAGGTTTCAATTACAAATATATTTACAATGAAAAAATAATAAATGCATCATTTTCTATTGCTTAACAAACTCAAAACACAGTAAATAATCCATGAAGACATCTTACAATAGTGTTGTCCGCGAAAGTTGTAAATACATTTTAAGTACCACTTGTTGTCCGAAGTTGAAATACTAGTATTTGAAAACATGCTTTTTGTTATTTATAGAGGTAATGGCTTATATGTTTAACCTCAATGCCGAATACTTTGAAGATCTTTGAAAAGCGTAGAACCTTCAAATTTGTTTCGTAATTAAGAAATGTTAGGATATAAAATAACGGGTTATGTTTTCTTTTATGGAAAGGGTTCAATGTTTTGCACCCGTATTTCGTATTTGCTTCGAGATGCAGCATAACTCAACAGTCGGAATTCTGGAATCGTTTGTCAAACATATGTAGCTGTGAAGCAGAGATGAACATCAACTGTTACTGTTCAGTGTTTCCTATAAGATGCTACACAAAAGCAGTAAGCACCACAGAGCTTATTTATCACAAGACTTTGCGTATTTTCATCTATGAAAGCTCAGGATAAAAATGATTTTTCATTCCATATACATAAAAAAATGTTTGTTGTCCAAAATACCACGAGGCTATCATCGAATTTCACTCTTGTGCCAATGAATCAGTGTTACAATTGCTGCGCAAAAAAGACAACACTTAAATATTTCATGCATAACCCGCATTTTGCATTACCACGGCAACAAAAATTAATCATTTTACTTGACCAATAACAAAGCCTTATCTGTGTCAGTAGTATATAGGTGGTTACAAAGTCGTATTTGTGGTGGTGGAGCGTGGTGGAGCCGGAAGTGACGTCACCGGAAGTGACGTAGACCGGATATGACGTGATGGAAGTCACGTGACCGGAAGCGGAAGTCACGTGACCGATGTATGACATGTCAACATTGCGCATGCGCAACCGGAAGTGGCCCTTTTTGAGGCCCTACAAGGGCCTTTTGACCGGAAATGACGCGTTGAAAGAGTGTAAGACTCTGCAAGGGTCACGGTTGACCTTTGTCCATGACGCATGCGCGACCGGAAGTGGGCGTAGCCCCAGGTATACACCGGAAGTGGGTGTGTATCTACTGTAAGTAGCCCTGTTGATAGGTAATGACGTGTTGGAACAACACGTGACCCCGCAGGGGTGTTGTTGGAAGGTATGGGAGTGTACATGCGCAACCGGAAGTGGGCTGCCCCAGGTATACACCGGAAGTGGGTGTGTATCTACTGTAAGTAGCCCTGTTGATAGGTAATGACGTGTTGGAACAACACGTGACCCCGCAGGGGTGTTGTGGGAAGGTATGGGAGTGTACATTCGCAACCGGAAGTGGGCGTAGCCCCATGTGTATACCGGAAGTGGCCCTTTTTGAGGCCCTACAAGGGCCTTTTGACCGGAAATGACGTGTTGAAAGAGTGTAAGACCCCGCAGGGATGTTGTGTGACCTTACTACAGTGTACATGCGCGACCGGAAGTGGGCGTAGCCCATGGTGTATACCGGAAGTCAGGTAGTCGGAACGACTCGGACATGGTCTTTCAGATGTTTATATAGTATTACATCCCTTTTTCAATGTTCTTCTTTGTAGTTTCTTCCCTTTTCATCCAACTTTTAGTAATTTCTACCTGGTCCCACCCTTTTAATTGTTGCTATACCCTTTCAACCCCTTTTTGGTATTGTTCTATGTATTTTCTCTCTTTTTCTTCCAATGTCTAGACTAATGTTTTCTTGTCTCACCCTTTTTATTGTTGTTGGTATATCTTTTCAACCCCTTTTTGGTATTGTTCTTTGTATTTTCTCTCTTTTTCTTCCAATGTCTAGACTAATGTTTTCTTGTCTCACTCTTTTTATTGTTGTTGGTATACCTTTTCAACCCCTTTTCAATGTTGTATTTCAATCCAATGTTTAGACTAATACCCTTTTTTAAATGTTTTAATAGTATGTTGCTCTTGTTTCAATATTGTTCTATGTATTTTCTTTCTTTTTCATCCAATTTTCTCCATAACCCCACTCTTTTAAATGTTGTTATACCTTTTCAGCCCCTTTTTCAGTATTGTTCTACACTCTAATGTTTCACCTAATATCCAGGCGTGGTCATTCAGCAGTTACTATTGTATTTCTGTAGGTGTCTTCTATCACGTCCGCGTTCGTCATGCGACATAACTCTTGCTAGTAATTGTCCCGCATTTGTTTTTATTTGTGGGTGTCTTCTATCACGGCCGCGTTCGTCAAAGGGACATAACTCTTGCTACTTATTTCCCGCGCTTTTTTATCTGATGTAATACCATTTCACCTTTTTTCAGTATTGTTCTTTGTAATTTCTCCCTTCTCGACTAAAGTCCTCTTGTGTAACCTTTTGTATGTGTTATATTATTATTTTCCGCTTTATTTTATAATTATCTTTCCTTTTCATCCAATGCTTAGAGGTATTTCCCCTTACCTGCCTAATATCTATAGTGTCGTCTGCTATTGCCATTTTGTTTTCTTGTTTTACTAATTATCTCCCATTTGTCATCCAATCCTTAGAGGTAATTCCCCTTTGTCGAAATAATTCTATAGTGTCGTCTGCTATTTTCAGCTTTCCCGCCATTTTTCATCCAATTCGTAGATTTATTTCCCCTTTTCCACATTATTTCATAACCAACTTACTTTATCTAACAACTTACCCTAACCTAAGTTGCTATGACAACTCTGTATTCATTTATTTTTATATTTGAATGTTATTCTGTTATTTATTTCTATTACAGTTATTTTTCTTTTTTTTCTATTTTTGAATGTCATACTATTTTTTTCTTTCAAAATATCGATTACCTTACCCTTACTTTACTAAGTTTCACCCTTACCTTGACTTCAAACCCTTAGACCCTACCACTTACATTACACTATAACTCTTACCTTAACCTTATTACTAGTATCTTAATCCCAACCTTTAAGTTATTCACACTGACACCAACACTCTGCCCTTAACCTAGACATAAGCACTATCATAATAATCTAGCCGTAACCTAATACTAACACAACGTCGAATCCTAAACTATTCTTAAGCTCTGTAACAACCTCGAACTTAACCCTTTTACTAACGTTTTAACCCTAACCCTTTTACTAACTCT
The DNA here is from genome assembly GCA_002080025.1 of Modiolus philippinarum. Classification (NCBI taxonomy): domain Eukaryota; kingdom Metazoa; phylum Mollusca; class Bivalvia; order Mytilida; family Modiolidae; genus Modiolus; species Modiolus philippinarum. Next base: position 576 of record MJUU01054281.1, on the reverse strand, counting down.
TAACCCTAACCTTTAAGCTAATCACCCATTTACTAACAGTGAGCCCTTAACTTAGACATGAGCTCTAACATTATATTCTAACCATAACCTAATAACTACACAACCTCTAATCCTAAACTTGACCCTAACCTCATTTCAACCGTAACATAACCCTTACTTAATCGAACCCTTAGTCCTAGCCAAACCTAATTCTACCAATATACACTCTAATTCTAAACCCTAACCCTAAATTTATCTAACCTAATAATAACACAATCTATTCCTAAGTAGTAAACCAATTTTAAGCCTATTTTTTGTAAATCTTAACATAACCCTAACACTAACTCTTACTTATTCTTACTAGCCCTTGCTTACTCTAATTCTCAACATAACACTAACGTGACTTTAACCCTAACCGTTACCTTATATTAGCACCAAACCAACCTTAACCCTAACCTAACCCTTACCACAATTTAATCTTAAGCTTTCCCTATCACTAACATTTAACCTTACCTTAATCACCTTTACCTGGAATTTGAGCTCTAAGCCCTTATCCTAACCCTACAATAATTTCGAACCATCCTATTTACTAACCCT
>MJUU01054280.1:39972-75364 GCA_002080025.1 Modiolus philippinarum | reverse complement strand
TAACGTACGGATTAAATATACCTAGGGCGTTATATTAATTTTTTTTATGTATTTCAATTCTAAATTCATTTTTTGATGAAACGAAATTATCATTTCGCAAAATGTATTAACTTGAAAGATGACGTAAGGCTATCAATCAGTCATTAACGGATAGGACCGATCAATCATCCGTCAGTCACGTAATTTACGTATGGTATCCGTCAAATACGTAAATTACTTCTCCTATCCGTCAGATTTTGACGGATTGTTGACTGATCGATGACTGATCGTTGACGGCTGACGGATCGCTTAATGATCGCTCTTTTAGTAACGGCTACTGAAGCAAGGACTGTATTCATGCAACTTTGTTATATGCAACGCAGAATTTGCGTGTGGTGGTTATTTTTATCCCAACATAGACAAAAATATTGACAATTTTGGGGGAAATGTGTTGGGGTAGGGGTAAGATTTTTGGTATCTAGAGTAACATTCAACACCCCTTGTTTTTCTAAAACAATGTTTTAAGACATCTAATGTATCGCTTAGAACAATTAATTTTCATATTTGCAGATCTATTCTATAGATTTGATACATATTGCGATTTAACAGGTAGCTATGGACAAATCTGAAATACTGAAAATTCCCATTTTCATCAATTTTGCGGAGAAATATTGAGTTTTTCTCGACCAATTGGTGTTAAAATACCAAATAATGATGTAATTCATGAAACATTGTAATATACAACAGAACATTTTGCATGTTCTGGTTATTTGTATGCGAACATAGACCAAAAAACACCAATTTCAGGTAAAATTTGGTGGGGTTGGGGTACAATTTTCGGTATTTAGAGTCACATATAACACTCCTTGTTTTTCTAAACTATGTTTTCAGACAACTTGTGTATTGCTTAGAACAATTGATTGGCATATCTGCAGATCTATTCTATAGATTTAATATATATTGCGAAAACAGTGAACTATGGACAAATCTGAAATGTTGAAAATTCCCATTTTTCATCAAATTTGGGAGAAATATTGAGTTGTAGTCGGCAAATGGCTGTTAAAATACCAAATCATGATGTAATTCATGCAACATTGTCATATACAACAGACATTTTGCATGTTCTGGTAATTATTATGCGAACATAGACCAAAAATCACCAATTTCAGGGAAAATTTGTTGGGGTAGGGGTGAGATTTTCGGTATTTAGAGTCACATATAAGACTCCTTGTCTTTCTAAACAATGTTTAAAGACAATTTATGTATAGCTTAGGACAATGAAATGGCATATATGCAGATATATTTTACACATTTGACATATAATGTGATTTAACGATGAAATACGGACAAATCAGAAATGTTGAAAATTCCCATTTTTCATCAATTTTGGGAGAAATATTGAGTTTTAGTCGACCAATGGCTGTTGAAATGCCACATTCTGTAGTAATTCATGCATTAATGTCATATTCAACACATGTTTTGCGTGTTCTGGTTATTTTTATGTGAACATAGACAAAAAATTGACAATTTCAGGGAACATTTCTTGGGGTAGGGGTCAGATTTTTCTGTAATCAGAGTCACAATTAAAACTCCTTGTTTTTCTTAGCAATGTTTTAAGACACCAAATGTGTCGCTTAGTACAGCTAATTGGCATAGTGGCAGAAATATCCTCCAGCTTTGGCATATATAACGATGAAGCAGTGGACTTTGGACAATTCTGAAATTTTGAAAATTCCCATTTTTCACTAATTTCGGGCAAAATGTTGAGTTTAAGTCAACAAATGGCTGTGAAAATATCAAATCATAATATAATTTATGCAACGTTGTCCTATACAACACACATTTTGCGTTTTCTGGTTATTTTTATGCTAAAATAGACAAAAAATTTGATAATTTTAGAGTAAATTTGTTGGGGTAGGGGTAAGTTTTATTGATATATGATGTATATATTACCTAAAAACGGCCATTATTTGTTATGGTTGTAAAGCTAATATAATATGCTGTCATTTGATACCTTTTTTATGATATTTGTTTACTAAAAATAATATTAGGCAAAAGAATGACAAAAATTATTAAAAAACGAAATTATTCAAAGGTCCCTGTATTTGATATATTTGAAAATAAAATATAGGTCATTTAAAATATGTAAACATTGTCTTAAATTAACAATGAAGGGATATGGAGTAAATGCAACTGAGACAAAATCTCTACAAATACATGGTAAAACACAGCATTGGAACAACGCTTTTATTGTCGTTCTTCATCTTGAAGTCACCATGAGGCCTTCAACAAAGAGCATTACTCATACCTCAAAGGAAGTTCAAGACGGCCCCTAGCACCGGTTTGAGCGGTATTCATTGCTAATTGCTGCGCAACGCTACATCCATGTCTTTTTATCCTTTGATCCATGGATGCGGGATCGTCAACAAACATAAACTTAACTGGCAAAGTGTACTTACAATCGCTGTCATCAATTTCCCGACAAAAAGACAAAAACATAAATAAACCAACCGTTTCTCGCATCCAAAAGAAACTTAAAGAATTTGGCAAGGAATTCGTTTTTGTCCCAGCTGATAAGGCTGCTAATAACATCATTGTAGTTTGTCGTAAACATTATATAGAAGTACTCCAAAAAGAAATTACCAGTTCAAATACTTTTGAATTAACCCAATTAACGGAAAATGAAATTACAAACATACATTTTCTAACAGCTACATCTTTACAAGCTAAACCTGATAGTAAAACAGTTCCAACCATTTACTGGGTTCCTAAACTCCACAAAACGCCATATAAATCTAGATTCATTTTGTCATCTAGTCACTGTTCTACTACTAAAGTTTCTATTATACTCACTAATACCTTGACTGCTATTAAAAACATGGTTATAAATTTCTGCAACAAAGTATATAAAAACAGTGGTATCAATCATTTTTGGAGTGTAAAAAATTCATTGGAAGTTCTCGATAAATTAAATGCTTATAATGCCCCTTTCGAATCCCTTGAAAGTTATGATTTCTCTACCCTCTATACTACCTTACCACATAATCTTATAAAGGAAAAATTCAGACGTCTTATTCAATGGGCATTCAAAAAATCCGATTGTGAATATATTTGTTCTAATTCCTTTCAAACACATTTTAGTAATACAAAACAAAAGAACTCAATTAATTGGACTTGTTTTGATATGAGATCAGCACTTGAATTTTTACTTGACAATATATTCATTCGTTTCGGTAACTCTACTTATCGCCAGGTCATAGGAATTCCTATGGGTACCAATTGTGCACCACTTATAGCGGACCTCTTTTTGTACTGCTACGAATCTCAGTTTATGACCAACATCAGCAAAGACCCATCTAAACAGCATTTAATTGAAAAGTTTAACAATACTTTCCGATATTTGGATGATATTTTAACTTTGAATAATGACGACTTCAATACATATTATAAGGACACCTACCCTAAAGAACTTACTTTGAATAAAGCCAATTCTAATAATCATCATTGTCCGTTCTTAGACATCAATTTTGATATAACGAATGGTAAATTAGACACTAAAATTTATGATAAAAGGGACGATTTTTCTTTTCCCATAGTTAATTATCAATTTCTGGACGGTGATGTTCCATTAGCGCCGTCATATGGTGTTTACATATCTCAACTTGTTCGATTTGCTCGAGTATGTAATAAAGTTTGCGATTTTAATGAACGGAATCTTTTCATAACTGAAAAACTATTACATCAAGGTTTTCGTTATCATAAACTAGTTAAAACCTTTACTAAATTTTATCATCGATATAAAGACTTAGTTCGTAAATACAATGCAACCTGTAAACATCTTATCAAGGCTGGCATTTCACACCCCTTATCTTATGGTAATGTTTTACATAAAAGTAAAAAATACTTACACTCGCCTAACAAACTTAAAAAACCTTTAAATGGTCTAATTCATAAGGGTTATAATTACGGTATTGTCGTCAAGTCATTACGTATGGCCTTCTTTGGTATTAACATTGATTTTTTGATAGGGTCTTTGCATTTTAACTAAACACATTCTAAATTTCTAAAATCAGTATTGCATGGACACGGGTTATGTATTCCGGTATATACATGAAATCATTATGCTAAACTCCTCACAGGAAAGGATCTTGATGGAAGCTGTATACTGAGGGTACATAACTTAATTTGTCAGTTGGTAATGGGTCTGGAGCTGGCATGTCAGTTAACTGCTAGTAGTCTCTTGTGATTTCATGTTTATGTCCGTATATTAAGTTCTTTCAGTTTCATTTTTCACAGTTGACTCAGTCCTGTTGCCAACTGAATTTTACTGTTGTTACGATCGTTTTTTTATTTATCACATTGGCTATAGGGGGAAAGTTTGGCCCAATAAAACTAGTTTAACCCCGCCGCAGCAGGTTTGCGCCTGTCCTAAGTCAGGAAATTTATTAAGCCTTTGTGTGTCTTGTCTGTTTTCTAGTTAGTTCACTTTATGTCTATCGGAGTCTAGGAAGATGCTTATTTCGCTGAACTTGATTACTCTTTTATTGAGGGGCCAACTCCGACCTACCGTTGGGTGTGGGGTTTCCTCACCGTTCATTGAAGATCTTATGGTGGCTTTGAGTTGTTATTGCTCCCCTTAGGGTCGTTGTCTCTTTGACGCATTCCCCGTTTCCCTTCTTTTTCTTAGTAGAGGACGATCACAACATTTAAACAACCACAGCACACTCATCGAGCCAATTGTAAGAAAACTTGGCATCATAAAATCATGAGACGTGGGCACAATAAACAGGTGGTCAGAAAAACAATTTTGAATTACAAAAAAAATTTAAAAAGCCAAAATTTGAAAGAATGATAGTGCATTCATATGAGAAATTCTCTCAAAAACAAGTACACCATAACTGTAATGTATATAGAGCATACATCTCTCTCACGGGGAATCTTTTTACGGACTCCACACTGCAGGAGAGACAAACTCCTGTCTTAAATTAACAATGAAGGGATATGGAGTAAATGCAAATGAGACAAAATCTCTACAAATACATGGTAAAACACAGCAATGGAACAACGCTTTTATTGTTGTTCTTCATCTTGAAGTCACCATGAGGCCTTCAACAAAGAGAATTACTCATACCTCATAGCAAGTTCAAGACGGCCCCTAGCACCGGTTTGAGCGGTATTCATTGCTAATTGCTGAGCAACGCTACATACATGTCTTTTTAATCCTTTGATCCATGGATGCGGGATCGTCTTAACCTGTATTGTAATGTAGAAAATAGATTGAAAAGCTAAAAACAATTTTCAGAATCTGGAATTGAGATGCACTTCGGGTTCTCTAGATCATCAAACTTACGCAATTTCAATGAAAATATCAGTTTTTCGTCAATATTTCATTTGGGTAGGGGTACGTTTAATAGCGCTATGGAAGGTATTAAGCATAGAAATCTTAAAAACTTGGGTTCTTTGTGATTGCTTATATAATAAGCAATCATTTGATGCCTCGTTTTTCATAACTTGAAGGCAGTTTGTCTACATTTTGAAGCAACTAAAAAAAAATTGAACGAAAAACGAAACTTTCAAAAATTTCGGAAGGTGGGTCTAAAAATGGGCCAAATTCCACAAGTGCGTGCAGGTTATGCTCGTGTTAACATGTTTTATTTTGAAGAGGGGATGTATGCGGACTTTAAAAAAATGGGTTGGGTTTCGTAAGTTGGGGGGGGGGGGNGGGGGATTGGGGGCACGGGGTGTTATTCCAGCCCATGGACTAAAAGGAAAATAGCTATAATGCAAAATATTTCAGTCTTATAGGGTAATTTTGTCAAAAATACATGTAAATGTTGTATCGCGACAATTGAGAGAAGCACCAACATATAATATCTCCCACTTTTGAGGTCATCTTAAACAAAAGATGTACAAATTTGGTATCGCGAGAAAGGAAAAAAGCTAAATGCAAAATATTCCAATCTTATGAGGTAGTTTGGGGGAGAATACATATAAATATTGTGTCGCGAAAATTGAAATAAGCATTTACATATAATATCTCCCACACTTAGATTCATTTTTGACAAAAGATACATAAATTTGGTATCTCGAGAAAGTAAAATAGCTAAAATGCAAAATATTTCCGTCTTATCAGGTAATTTTTGGAAAAAAAAACATATAAATGTTGTGTCGTGATATTTAAAATAAGCACCTACATATAATATCTTCCTATGGGGTCAATTTTCAACAAACGATGTATAGACTTGGTATCTCGAGAAAGGAAAAAAGCTAAAATGCAAAATATTTCAGTCTTATAATGTAATTTGGGGAAATGTACATATTAATGTTGTGTCACGACAATTGAAATAAGCATTAACATATAATATCTCCCACTTTTGGATTCATTTATGATAAAAGATGTATAAATTTGGTATCGCGAGAAAGGAAAATAGCTATAACGCAAAACATTTCAGTCTTATAAGGTAATTTTTGGAAAAAAAAAACATATAAATGTTGTGTCGTGACAGTTTAAATAAGCACCGACCTAAAATATCTTCCTCTTTTGAGATCAATTTTAACAAAAGATGTATAAATTTGGTATCATGAGAAAGGAAAAAAGCTAAAATGCAAAATATTTCAATCTAATAAGGTAATTTTTGAAAAAAAACAAATAAATATTGTGTTGCGACAATAGAAATAAGCACCAACATATGATATCTCCCACTTTTGAGGTCATTTTTGACAACAGATGTATAAATTTGGTATCGCGACAAAGGAAAAATACTTAAATGCAATATATTTCAATCTTATAAGAACATTTTGGGAAAAATACATAAAAATATTGTGTCACGCCAATTGAAATAAGCACCAACATATAATATCTCTCACTTTTGGGCAGATTTCTGACAAAAGATGCATAAATATAGTATCGCGAGAAAGGAAAAATGCTAAAATGCAAAATAGTTCAATCTTATAAGGTAATTTGGGGAAAAATACATAAAAATGTTGTGTCGCGACAATTGAAATAAGCGCCAACATATAATATCTCTCACTTTTGGGTACATTTTTGACAAAAGATGCATAAATATAGTATCGCGAGAAAGGAAAAATGCTAAAATGCAAAATATTTCAATCTTATAAGAAATACATTTTTGACAAAAGATGCATAAATTTGGTATCGCGAGAAAGGAAAAATGCTTAAGGTAGATCGACACTAATACACGGCGCATTCGATTGGCGCATTTGTGTAACACGAATCGGATGCGGAATTGACTTGATTTTCAAGCCGGAATAATCCTGTATTGGCCTATTCCTTGTGACGTCATAATAGATTGACATACACATTCCCGCCAATTAGCTCCCTTTACCCGTAAATATTGTCTATTTCGTAAACTATATCAAATAACTTTCTTAATCGAACGGTGACATGTAGATTTTTTCAGCGTAACAGATAGCTTAAGTATATATCTCTGAAATATCAAAAAATTTAAAAAATCTGTCTGATATTTATTTCATATGAAAGATAAACAATAAGCATGTTCTCAAAGTTCCCTATATATTCTTTGTAAATATTGCTGAAAAATACTGAATTTGGCCTGATTTTCAAAGCCAGATAACAGGAAAAGATGATCGGTGACATATCATTTTTATTTTATTTTTGGAACATATAGGTTAAGACCTACAAAATATCTTAAAATAAAAAAATTCTGTCTGATATTTTTATTAGGTTCGAACTACCTTAAATGCAAAATATTTCAATCTTATAAGAAAATTTTCGGAAAAATACATAACAATATTGTGTCGCGCCAATTGAAATAAGCACCAACATATAATATCTCCCACTTTTTAGTACATTTTTGACCAAAGATGCATATATTTGGTATCGCGAGAAAGAAAAAATGCTAAAATGCAAAATATTTCAATCTTATAAGGTAATTTGGGGAAAAATACATAAAAATGTTGTGTCGCGACAATTGAAATAAGCGCCAACATATAATATCTCTCAATTTTGGGTACATTTTTGACAAAAGATGCATAAATATAGTATCGCGAGAAAGGAAAAATGCTAAAATACAAAATATTTCAATCTCATAAGAAAATTTTGGGAAAAATACATAAAAATGTTGCGTTGCACCAATTGAAATGAGCACCAACATATAATATCTCCACCTTTTGAGTACATTTGTGACAAAAGATGCATAAATTTGGTATCGCGAGAAAGGAAAAATGCTAAAATGCAAAATATTTCTATCTTATCAGGTAATTTTGGGAAAAATACATAAAAATGTTGTATAAATTTGGTATTGCCAGAAGGGAAAAGGTAAAATGGAAAATACAGTGCTCCCTCGTTATACCGCCCCTATTTAACGGCGGTCCCCAACTTAACATTTTCAAGGTACATATTTCCAAAATTTGTATAGTTTCTATGTTATTTATTCCCTCGATATATCGCCACCCTCACTTAATTATCGCCAAAATTTTCTCTGGTCCGAGAGGTGGCGATATAACGAGGGTGCACTGTATTTTAATCTTATAAGGTAATTTTGGGAAAAGTACATATAAATGTTGTGTCGCCACAATTGAAATAAGCACCAACATATATATCTCCACTGTGAATATCTCCCACTTTTGAGGTTATTTTTGACAAACGATGTATAAATTTGGTATCGCGAGAAAGGAAAAAAAGCTAAAATACAAAATATTTCAATCTTATAAGGTAATTTTTAAGAGACATACATATATATAAATGTTGTGTAGCGACAATTAATATCTCCCACTTTTGAGGTCATTTTGACAAAAGATATATAAATTTGGCATTGCGAGAAATTTTGTTGGAAATTACTAATGAGTTTAATGTCTCCAGCATGAACATTAGCCTCGATAAAATTGCCTTTTTTAAAAGATTTATCTAGAATGTTATGTGACGTAAGCATGGAATGTATAAATAAAACAAAAGAACGCTATAATTCATAATGACATTTAGTTGTTAATTTATTATCAAAAATAAATTTAAAAGAGAATGAAGTCGTCGAGTTTTCATACTTTTTGCTTAAAGTTAATTTCGTCATATTAATATCACGTGTTTTGAACTGACCAATCGTTAAAAACAATCCAAAGCTGCCACGAAGTTCACTTCAAGTGCACTTTGCGATCACTCCCGCGATCGCATCTTCTTTTCAAGTGCACTTGAAAGTGGTAACAAGTTCACTCTAGGCTGTCATGGAATCACTTTCAAGTGCACACGAAGTGCACGCGAGGAACGCTCATGGAGTGCACTTGGATGGAATATTGCGTCAGCACCCAACTGTAAAACGATTTAAAAGTGACTTTTTGGACATATCTGAAATGCGAAAATTTCCATTTTTCATTAATTATGGACAAAACGTTGAGTCTGTTCAGTTAGAAAATGTACAAAGAAGAGGAACTAAATTAGTAAAAAATATCCAACATTTTACCTACACAGATCGTCTAAAATATTTAGGACTCCCATCTCTACAATACAGGAGATTAAGGGCTGACATAGTACACACCTACAAAATTCTTAATAACATAGATCATGTTCAGCATGAACACATTTTTCCAAGTAGAAGGTCAGTAACTAGGGGGCACAAACACAAAATATTTAAGAAGAACTGCAGAACTAACATCAGAAAATATAGCTTTTCACAGAGAGTTGTGGACACTTGGAACAATTTACCAAGACACTAAATGCTTTCAAAAGCCAACTAAACAACTGTTGGAAAAATCTGGATATTAAATTCGTACCAGATATCTACCAACCGGATGAAGACATAAATGTATATAGAAGGGTCCTAGGGGCTAATTAGCTAATTAGCCCATATTTCTTGACCTCGGAACCAGGTAAACCAGGTAAACCTAAGCTGACAAGTGGGATTCAAAATACCAAATCATGATAGAAATAAAGTAACATTGTTATATCATTACTAACAATTAGTTCGGATTAAGAGAGATAATCCAAATTCAAAATTTGGCAAAAGAATCAAGAAAGATAACTACTGATGATATATGCCTGCGCTGTTGGAAGTTGTTAACTGATAAGATAACGCAACTATTTTGTAAACAAACATACCAGAGATTAATATTGATTTTTAATTAAATGTTATGACCCTATTATAATACAATGTAGCTGATGAAAATTCGGATATAACATTCCCCCATTTATTTTGAAAATGTGTTGTAATGAAAGAAATGGAAAACAATAAAACTGACATCAATTTTTGTTCCAGAAATAAGGCAGGGAGTTTGGAACCAATATAGAGATTTAAAAAAAATTAAAACCTGGATATTCAATATATTTAAAATTACTTGTATTTATAAAATAAAATTTAAAAAAAACTGAGATTTTGACCATGAGGCACATCCCGCTCCGTACCATTACCATCTCTCGTGGAATATTGGTAAAACAAGAACAACAAAAAAGGAATGTAAAGTATATTTCATGACGTTTGTGTATACATGTATAATATTCTAGGAAAACGAATAAACTATGCACTTTCGATCCACGAAAGCATCTTAGATATTTGTTTTCTTAGCATTGTAAGAAGAAATGCCCGAGTTTTATGTCCACTGAGCCATGTTTCAGGATGAGAACAAGTTAATCAGTTCATAAAATTATACGTAAAAGAAGAAATTTATGAAGTTGAAAGGGACAACCGGGGGAACGAGTTTTGATAGCTACTGGAAAAGGGAAGAATTGGGTAGGGGCATGAAATTTAGCCTTCTATACGACCCAAAGTGAATCTGCTGTCCTATAGAAGGGGTCTTTATCCTGCATGGAGCGTATAATTACCTGACTACTCCGCATAGACAGGCGGCATTTCCCATCCACTACCTGGGAACGCTCCCCTGCAGCTCTGTAGCCGTAGCCCCTGAAAACCGATTCGTAGTAATTTTGACGGATAATAAAAGCCGTGACAATGGTTCCAATTTATTCCTATTATTATTTTCAAAATGATAACAATAATAAAATTGTAATAAGAGAAAAAAGGAAGGTTTACTTTTGTCTGGTTGACTGATTATGTATAGGACCGGATTGTAAGAAAACATATACATCCCAGTTTCACAAATCGAAAACAAAAAAGGCATACATAAACTTTGCAGAAGGAAATAACCAGATATGTAATAATTTCAATTTTTGGACAACCAATTTATACCGACAGATGATATAAGATAATTTATTATAACTAATGGGTTCGGACAATTTATTATTACCCCTCGATGATTTCAAACCAAATAGCCTTTTTTTATTGAATCTGTTGTATTGTATCTAATTTATCGGAGGAAAAAAACACGCGAAATTTATTTTCTTTCAAAGAATTTTTTTAATTTGAATAAATTATTGTCGAATTAGCAAGATATTTGATTTTTATTCATTTCTAATTAATCAATGGATTTTATTTCTTGATTATTTTTTTTACATACATTGTACGACAGCAGTATGTTGTATCATTTACTTGGTATAAGCTTAACGGGGAAGCAATCATAAAGGTGTTTCTTGACTTTCCCCATTTACTGCATACGTTTATTAAAGCATTACAGTATACAAATTGCGAGTAAAATATATTGACCACGTGAAAGAAATGAATGTTGACATTTTCCCCTTCTTATCCTTCTTTGGATTTACTTTTGTATTTGATTTCAATACATATTCCTTGGGTTTTGAAAACAAAGAGATCATTTTTTTTTTTCGTGCTGGCAGATAGCAGAAAGATGTGTTTACAGTGTTTGTAAGTCGCTATGTGAGTACATGCCATGTTACTATCTTGCTCACTTGACTGAAATCTCTATAATTTAACGTCTCCTTAGATTGATATATGTGGGTATATCACCAACCAAACCCCATAAGCACACCCCAGTTTGAAAGGATCAATATTATCATAAATGACTTGAATAGAAATATAGTCGAGTTCTTCGAATTTGCAATGCATTTTATAGGGTTAACTAACTATTTATTTATTTATCTAGAATGGACTCCAAAAATCTATTTTGTTTTTTGTGTTATCTCTACGACAGGACATAGCAGGGGGCTTTGTTTGTTACCGGATATGTAAATATCCTTAATTATTCAAACATGGTGTTATCAAATATACATGAACATTTGCGTTTGCAGGAAAGCTTTTATTCCCCCCTTTTCACGAAACCATCAAAAATCCATTGATATTAGGTACCAAATATATTTGCACACATTCAGCAACTTCAAAATAATGCTACTATAAGCTACTTATGCTGTATGTATTTATAATACACTTCAACATAAAACATTACGTTTCTTTTTGTTTTCTTAAGTTTTCTTTTTATCAAATTGGAGATTTCAAATCCAATACTATTGGAAAAGCTTGCCGTAGTCAGAGACATTTAATTATATGTCTCTGCCGTAGTGAATAGTATGTACTCACGAATTGTTCTATAACATAGTTTTCTTTAGTATGGCATTTGGAACGAATATGATCGTGTCATTTAGAGTTTAAGGTTTACCAGTGTCAAAATCTATTCTTCATTAAAAACCTTTTAACAAACGAATCGGGGAAGAAATCGGGTAAGAATATGTGAATCCGCTGAGATGAATTGGCGAAAACAAAAGGTGCGGCGGTTCCGGGGGTAAGGAGCCCATTTTCTGGATTTTTTTCTATTTTAAATTTTTATTTTATTTCATCTTTTTTTTATTTATGTTATCATTCATTTATTTTCTTTTTTTGGCAAAAACGTAATGGTCAAAAATTGAAATGCTAATTCGTTAAAACAGTATTTTCAATTTGTTTTTGACATGATTACAATTACTTTCACCATTATTTTGCATTTTCACAGATCCCAGCCGGTGGTTTAGGTGCAATAGCATATAGCATGCAGTAGTAAAGTCAGTGCATTTTTCTCAAAATAGCATTTCATTAATAAGCTTTTATTTGTAGTGGTATTTAAAGATAGATTTATAAATTATCATTTGCTTTAATTTTATTTGAACTCTTAATTATTCATGTCATATATAATTCTGCTATTGTGCAATCTGATATGAATTGATAAAGGTGTATACCAATACACAAGTTACAATTGCATGTTTAAATTACTGAATGTTTTGGTAAGTCAAACCATAGATTAACAACAGATTTATAAATCTATGATCAAACAGCAAACAATTAACTTTATGTTGTTATCAGTGATACCCTTTTACACAAATAATGAAATTACTTTATTTTTTTTTCAAATATTGTCGATCTTTGCACTAAAATGGAAGCAAGAATAATGCATTTGTTAATTTCGAAATTTATATAGCAAAAAACCTTGTTCAATCAGCTATCCAATGGTAGGATATTCGAATATATGCAAAAATGCTAAGTATTTTTAAAAATATTTTAAAAATTACTCCCCATTGCAATTTTGCAATATTTTATAAAGATAGTTAAAGATTGATAGGACTGAAAAGAAAATAAATATGGAAGCAAGAATTCATAACCCAATATTAATATAAAGTATATCATTAAAAAGAGGAAGAATAGAGGAATTTAAATATAGGATATTCCAATCGATTATTTGATTAGAAAAGGGTTAAATTGTCTTCGAAACTTATATTTACGTGCAAAGTCTTTATCTTTATTTTTTCCCGATAGTGATAGAAAATCAACGCATGCGCAACGAGACCGAACTAATTGTTGATAATGTGAAGGGGACTCAACAAAGAATGAAATCAATAAATAAATAAATAAATAAATAAATAAATACAGAAAAAGGGAAAAAAGAAAATAAGTAAGAAAGGGGAAATATGGAAAAGCTATTTTTGACTTTGAAAATTTTTAATACACAACTTAACATCTTTTCGAGACGTTTGGAAGCCCTTAAAAAGGCTTTTGCTTGCATATGTAGCTTCTGACTTCACTTCTTCTTTGGTGTCTTGACTTTCTTTTCTGTTGTAGTTTTTTGTCTTTTTATGAGATTTAGCGTCCCTTCCGACTGGCTCTGTTGTAGGTTTTCTTGTCTGCTGGTTTTTTTGGAGGTTGGTTTCTTTACCTTTATTTAGACGCAGTCGATTTCTTCTTCTGTCTATGTTGCTGTACTTTTGGGCATAATTACTTTCTTTGGCTTATACAGACTTCCTTAGGCTTTACACTGTTTTTCTACTCCTCACATGCCAAGCTTTACAGTTCGTTTAAGCATCAAAGAAACATATTATCGATACTGTCATAGGTGATTTGATAAGACAATAGCAGATAAGCGTGAAGGACAATTGCCATAGAAACGACACCTCTAAACTGAATGATAAATTTTCCAGGTTGGCCATACAGTTTCCATTACCAGTTGAAAGGAACGTCATTATCACCGGAAAATTGGAAAACCGAACCTTTTGAACGAGGAAAGCTCGGCATGAACTTGATCTGTACCTCACCTAGATATACTCATATATTAAATATCAAATCAATATGTGAAGAGGTTACAGGAAAACTCTCCGGAAACCAAAACGTTAATGGAAGGACGAATGGACTTAGTATCGGACAAACACCCCTGTTATTGAATATCCATCGTTTTTCAAAAGCGGGTATAAAATACAAACGAGACCATAACCACCGACTGATCTACACTCCAGGATGTTTAAGGTTGGAAATTCCCTTTCCTGGAAAGGTTTAATTAAATTTCGTACAATTGACAAAAAATGGCAAAAGTAAGTCTGGTGCAATTTCTCACTGGATAAATCCGGCCATGGACTAAAATATATATATTTTTTTTTAAGAATGTTCCTTCATAAACAGTTGATACTGTTTAAATAAATATAAAATGAAGCTGGGTGCAAGGTTGGTTTTAATCAACTAAATTTTGGTGATTGAACAAAAAATGCATGGCGATCATCGCCCCCCGCGTGCAATATGTTTTTATTGTATTAAGGATGATTTAAGCGCGTCATGTGTCAGATCATAAAAAAGAAACCAGAAAATGTTTTTGGCATGTAGCGTGAAACACCATATATTTTCCTCGCAGTGCAATCTTATTTGATAAATCTTTGAAATATGAGAGCGCTGACAATTTATAAGAGTAAGAAAATATAAGTCCTTGTCTCCAGTAGTTCTTGTAGGCGAATTTCTCAGCGTACAGGAATGGTGTTAACAAAACCACAAGCAGACATTATATTTATCTTATGGTGGCTTTGAGTTGTTATTGCTCCCCTTAGGGTCGTTGTCTCTTTGACACATTCCCCGTTTCCCTTCTTTTTCTTATTGATATGCGACAGTCTGCTGACGTCTGCAAATTTTGTTTTGTCGGTCAATTTTGGGGCATATTATGCAATCATTGAAGTTACATAACGTGTGAAAAATGTATAATTTTATGATGATTTCTTTTTTATTGAAAAAATATGAATAATTTTGAAGTGTCAGAAATCAAGGCCAATATCTAGTCTAACAACGTAAATGGAATGAAGATGCAAGAACAGCTATATAATGGAAAGTACAAATTAAATGGATGAAATAGTTGTACATCAGAATTAAGGTCCGGCACAAAAGTGAGGTCCAATACGCTTTCAGTAAAGTTTGTCAATTTGTTTGCTTGAATTATGTACGATTTTTTTTCACACATAAATGAGACGAACCTCTATTATTACATATCAGTTTAATATTTTGACATTTCATTGGGTTAATACTGCTCAGCTGACATGTATAACTCAAATCCAGCGGTCCAATTTCCAGCCGATATTAACCGGCAATATCAGAAAATCAGACCGTCGCTTTTCATACTCCAGAATTCTCACTTCCCTTCAATAAAATGCACTTAAGTGTTAAGTAAACCAATAAATGGTGACAAACAACATTTTAATTAATTTTTAAAATTAATTACATTAATTTTCATTTATTTTGATCAAGTACGGTAACGTTGATTTACAAATGTATAAAAGCTAACAATTTGAAGTTAATCAAAAGAAAAACGGTTTAATTAACTAAGGGCCTGATTTTTGAAGATCAAATTTGCTATTTGCAGAAAAAGATTTAAATATTTTTGATATTTTAGAAGTTGTGGTTTTAGAAATATCCCTCATATTATATCATTATAATATTCTTGTTTTTGTTTTTTGTTTTTAGTTTTTTTCTTTGTTGTTGAATAAAACATAGATCGGTGCCTTCTTGTTGTATAAATATAGAACGATTAATATTTCTTCAATGCAATAAACACAATAGTAAATGACATTAGAGGCAATATCACAAAATTTGGACTGCCCTCGGGTTGTGATATGGAAAAGAAAACTGATTTGACTCTCGCCTTCGGCTCGGGCCGTATCAATTTCCTGGTCCATATCACAACCCTTGGGAAGTCTTAATTTTGTGATATTGCCTTCAATGTCATTTACTATTTTTTGTAAACATCATATGTGTTTGCTTTTTATACTGTGTTAGAAAACAGATTAAAGTAACAATTTTAGAAAATATTCTGCAGCAAACCGGATATGATTCGGATTCTGAACCAAGAGGCTCATTTCATAATGCTGCTTATTTGATAATTATTTGCACTGAAGCTCGGAACTAATTAGTTTGGCTGGGCTTTTTTAGTCATAAAAGGGCTCCAACACAAAGGCTCCAGACTCAACCACTATGGGTCACAGGACTGACTTCGGGCTCTCAGAGAGCTGCCTGTGGAGCCCATGTACTCTTGTGCTCTCCCAAGTCGGCAACCATTAAGACTGACTCGGTATCTGAAAGTGTTGCTTAACTGCCAACAAATCACCCAATCAAATTAGAGCAGACTGACCTCCATCTTCAGGTCAGTCCGTCAAGTTACGTATGACAACAAGTTTATCAGTTAATGCAAAATGCAATTGTTAATTTATAATATTATTGCGAGGAATATCTAAAAATAACTAGTTATATATATTCCCTGGTCACTGTTAACAGTTCCGATTTTATCAAATCTGGAAACTCGACAGAAGGTCGAAATGAAACATGTCTCGCACTATTTCTGGCCCTTACGCAGTATCAATGATAATTTTAAGATACAGTTCATTTTTCAAGAAAGTTGATTATAAATTAATGAATGAAAAATACTATCTCCAAAACATTTTTCCCCTGAGTTCCGCGTTGGAAGCCTATGAATCTGGGTGTATTTAATTTAACACATGATGTATGAGAGGATAATCCATGTTATAAAAATATCTGATCATCATCTCTAGGCGAATTTCCATTCTAATAAATATCGAAATGAATTTTTTTTTTTGATATTTGATAAGATTTTTTAGCTCACCTGACCCAAAGGGTCAGTGTGAGCTATTGTCATCACATTTTCATATCTTCTCCTCTGAAATCGCTGAAGCAAAGTCAACCAAACTTTACATGAATGATGTATTGAAGGTCCTTTACAAAGATTGCTCATTTTGTTCCGATCCTATAAAAACATGGCCGCTAGCATGAACCTTAGGTTTAGTTTAACATTGGACCCTATGGGAAAATCTTCCTCCGAAACCCCTGAAGCAAATTCAGCAAAACTTTACAGGAATGATGTACTGAAGGTCCTTAACAAATATTGCTCATTTCGTTCCAATCATGCCAATAAAAACATGGCCGCCAGCACGGAACAAAGTTTAACATTAGACCCTCCGAGGAAATCACATTTTCATCTTTTCCCCTGAAACCACTGAAGAAAATTTAACCAAACTTCACAGGAGTGATTAATGGAAGGTCCTGTACGAAGTTTGCTCATTTCGTTCCGGTCTGATAAAAAACATGGCGACAATCGCAGAACTCATGTTTAACATTGGACCTTTGGGGAAAAATCACATTTTCATCTTCTTCTCTGAAATCGATGAAGCAAATTCAACCAAAACTTTACAGGAATGGTGTACTAAAGGTCCTTAACAAAGATTGATCATCTCGTTCCGATCTGATAAAAAAACATGACCGCCAACGCAGAACTTATGTTTAACATTGGACCCTATGGGAAAAATCACATTTTCGTCTTTTCCTCTGAAACCCCTAAAGCAAATTCAGCCAATCTTTACAGAAAGTGTGCACTGAAGGTCTCAACAAAGATTGCTCATTTCATTCCAATCCGATGAAAAACATGGCCGCCAGCACGGAACATAGTTTAGCATTGAACCAATTATGGGAAAATCACATTTTCATCTTATCCTATGAAACCACTGAAGCAAATTCAACCAAAATAACTGGACTGATTTATATGGAAGGATTTTACAGAGATTGCTTATTTCGTCTGAAAACAAAACTGTACGACAAGCGTGATGATTTCGACTTTCCAATAGTGAACTTCCCGTTTTTGAGCAGTAATATTCCAACTTCTCCGGCATATGGCGTGTACATTTCACAACTCATTCGCTATTGCCGTGCCCATAGTTTGTACAGCGATTTTGTCAGCAGAGCAAAAACTTATACATCAAGGGTATGTTTAGTCACTGTTGCAATTGTCACTACAGAAGTTTTACGGTCGTCACCACGATTTGACAGACCATTACAATGTTTCTGTTTCACAAATGAGAACAGATATTTTTGGGTAGATCCAGAGTTTGGTACCGGACAGACTAACACCGACTGTGACAAAACCGGACTTTACGCTGGCAGTGTGACGGGTGCGGCCATGCGTTGAGCAGATCATGCTTACCCTTCCGGAGCACCTGATGATACCTCAGTTTTTATAGGGTTCACACTGCTGGTGCTTTAGTTTTGTAGCGTTCTTGTGAGACAGCCACAATGCACGGGAAAAAAACGACATAAAGAACTAAGGCACTCAAAGTGTGAACTTCCATGATAACCGGGAGTGACATCAGGTGCTCCGGAATGGGAAGCATGTCTGCTCCACTAGTGGCACCCGTCACACAATTAGTGAGTCAATCCAGGGTCGAGTCAAAACTGGATATGTCAAATCCGTGAAGACGTGAAATCTACGGCTGAAAATGTCCGTTTTCATTTGGGACACAGACGTCATGTCTGTCAAAGATGTCATGGTGACGGCCATAGAATTTCTGAAGGGATGAAAGTAACAAAGGCTGAACAAATCCCTGACTAAGCAGCTGTTGGGACAGTGTTTCGCTCTATTAAAAAAATCACTGTATACACTGCATGCTCGGCAGTAACGAATGATGTATAGGAGGTCCTTTGCAAAGAATGGAAAAAAGAAGGGAAACGGAGAATGTGTCAAAGAGACAACGACCCAAGGGGAGTAATAACAACTCAAAGCCACCATAAGATCTTCAATGAACGGTGAGAAAACCCCACACCCAACGGTAGGTCGCAGTCGGCCCCTGAATAAAGAGTAATCAAGTTCAGCGAAATAAACATCATCCTAGACTCCTATAGACATAAAGTAAACTAACTAGAAAAAAGACAAGACACACAAAGGCTTGATAAATTTCCTGACTTAGGACAGGCGCAAACCTGCTGCGGTGGGGTTAAACTAGTTTTATTGGGCCCAAACCTTCCCCCTACAACCAATGTGATAAATAAAAAGAAAATCGTAACAACAGTAAAATTCATTTGCCAACAGGACTGAGTCAATATCCATTTCATCAGGATCAGAGAAAAAAAAAGGTGCCAGTGGAGAACATAGTTAAACATTGGACCTCTTTGGTAAAAAACATCATTTTGGTCATGCATGGCATAGAAGCATTTTCGCAGGTGAGCGATACAGCCTCAGTCTCTGAGCCTCTCGTCTTTTTATGACCTTAATTGTGTAAATGATAATAATAATTAAAAAACAACAGAAAAATAAAATACTGCTATAGATGGAGGCTATCTTGTTTGTTGTTTCGTTTCAATTTTTTCAGTATGCCAACCCGCAAGGGTTTGGTGATGCACTATACAAATTACAGCCCTCTGGGGCCAACCCAAAACATGCTGGAAAGTTTACTCCGAAATCTACTAAGTACTGTGAACATTCTGTTACCATTATAGTAAAGTGAAATTACGAAAAAAGCACTGTATTTAGTAGTTGTCACAGCTTCCACGAAACAAAGAATTTAGAAGCGTTGGCCTATTCAGGCGTACGCGTGCGTGTGAAAAACTGCAAAATACACAAAGTCGCAACTAAATGATAACACTTTTACCGCAAAAAGGGGGTCCGTTAGAATATTAAATTTTTGTTCGTTTCTTGTTTGCTTAATATGTTTGTTTGTGTGTTTGTTTTTTTTTTTGTTTGTTTTGTCTATCGTTCTTTTAATTTAATTTATTTTATTTATTCATATAGCTTATTTCTTCAATTTATTTGAAAAGCTTTAATGCTATTGTTCAAAAGTTTCAAAAATTAATTCTAAGAAGCTGAATTATATGAAACATTCAACATCACAGATTCACAAATCGAAAACAAAAAAGGCATACATAAACTTTGCAGAAGGAAATAACCAGATATGTAATAATTTCAATTTTTGGACAACCAATTTATACCAACAGATGTTATAAGATAATTTATTATAACTAATGGGTTCGGACAATTTATTATTACCCCTCGATGACTTCAAACCAAATAGCCTTTTTTTATTGAATCTGTTGTATTGTATTTAATTTATCGGAGGAAAAAAACACGCGAAATTTATTTTCTTTCAAAGAAATTTTTAAATTTGAATAAATTATTGTCGAATTAGCAAGATATTTGATTTTTATTCATTTCTAATCAATCAATTGATTTTATTTCTTGATTATTTTTTACATACATTGTACGACAGCAGTATGTTGCATCATTTACTTGGTATAAGCTTCACGGGGAAGCAATCATAAAGGTGTTTCTTGACTTTCCCCATTTACTGCATGCGTTTATTAAAGCATTACAGTATACAAATTGCGAGTAAAATATATTGACCACGTGAAAGAAATGAATGTCGACATTTTCCCCTATATCCTTCTTTGGATTTACTTTTGTATTTGATTTCAATACATATTCCTTGGGTTTTGAAAACAAAGAGAATATATTTTTTTTCGTGCTGGCAGATAGCAGAAAGATGTGTTTACATTGTTTGTAAGTCGCTATGTGAGTACATGCCATGTTACTATCTTGCTCACTTGACTGAAATCTCTATAATTTAACGTCACCTTAGATTGATATATGTGGGTATATCACCAACCAAACCCCATAAGCACACCTCAGTTTGAAAGGATCAATATTATCATAAATGACTTGAATAGAAATATAGTCGAGTTCTTCGAATTTGCGATGCATTTTATAGGGTTAACTTACTGTTTATTTATTTATCTAGAATGGACTCCAAAAATCTATTTTGTTTTTTGTGTTATCTCTACGACAGGACATAGCAGGGGGCTTTGTTTGTTATCGAATATGTAAATATCCTTAATTATTCAAACATGGTGTTATCAAATATACATGAACATGTACAGCGTTTGCAGGAAAGCTCTTATTCCCCCCTTTTCACGAAACCATAAAAATCCATTGATATTAGGTACCAAATATATTTGCACACATTCAGCAACTTCAAAATAATGCCACTATAAGCTACTTATGCTGTATGTATTTATAATACACTTCAACATAAAAGCTTTTACATTACGTTTCTTTTTGTTTTCTTAAGTTTTCTTTTTATCAAATTGGAGATTTCAAACCCAATACTATTGGAAAAGCTTGCCACAGTCAGAGACATTTAATTATATGTCTCTGCCGTAGTGAATAGTATGTACTCACGAATTGTTCTATAACATAGTTTTCTTTAGTATGGCATTTGGAACGAATATGATCGTGTCATTTAGAGTTTAAGGTATACCAGTGTCAAAATCTATTCTTCATTAAAAACCTTTTAACAAACGAATCGGGGAAGAAATCGGGTAAGAATATGTGAATCCGCTGAGATGAATTGGCGAAAACAAAAGGTGCGGCGGTTCCAGGGGTAAGGAGCCCATTTTCTGGATTTTATCTATTTTAAATTTTTATTTTATTTCATCTTTTTTTTTATTTATGTTATCATTCATTTATTTTCTTTTTTTTTTATTTGGCAAAAACGTAATGGTCAAAAATTGAAATGCTAATTTGTTAAAACAGTATTTTAAATTTGTTTTTGACATGATTACAATAATTTTACCATTATTTTGCATTTTCACAGATCCCAGCCGGTGGTTTAGGTGCAATAGCATATAGCATGCAGTAGTAAAGTCAGTGCATTTTTCTCAAAATAGCATTTCATTAATAAGCTTTTATTTGTAGTGGTTTTTTAAAGATAAATTTATAAATTATCATTTGCTTTAATTTTATTTGAACTCTTAATTATTCATGTCATATATAATTCTGCTATTGTGCAATCTGATATGAATTGATAAAGGTGTATACCAATACACAAGTTACAACTGCATGTTTAAATGTTACTGAATGTTTTGGTAAGTCAAACCATAGATTTACAACAGATTTATAAATTTATGGTCAAACAGCAAACAATTAACTTTATGTTGTTATCAGTGATACCCTTTTACACAAATAATGAAATTACTTTTTCAAATGTTGTCGATCTTTGCACTAAAATGGAAGGAAGAATAATGCATTTGTTAATTTCGAAATTTATATAGCAAAAAACCTTGTTCAATCAGCTATCCAATGGTAGGATATTCGAATATATGCAAAAATGTTAAGTATTTTTAAAAATTACTCCCCATTCCAATTTTGCAATATTTTATAAAGATAGTTAAAGATTGACAGGACTGAAAAGAAAATAAATATGGAAGCAAGAATTCATAACCCAATATTAATATAAAATATCTCATTAAAAAGAGGAAGAATAGAGGAATTTAAATATAGGATATTCCAATCGATTATTTGATTAGAAAAGGGTTAAATTGTCTTCTAAACTTATATTTACGTGCAAAGTCTTTATCTTTATTTTACCCGATAGTGATAGAACATCCGCGCATGCGCAGCGAGACCGAACTAATTGTTGATAATGGGATCGTAGATTTTGCGTGGTTTGGTTATTTTTATCCAAACATTGACAAAAAATTGACGATTGTAGGGGGACTTTGTTACGTTAGGGATAAAATTTTCGGTATTTAGAGTCACATTACACTCCTTGTTTTTCTTAACAATGTTTTAAGACAACTACATGTAATGTATCACTTAGACGTCGCGTACGGTGTTGGTAATACAACGATAATCGCGTGTATTTTGTCTTTAATTTCTGTGTTGAATAAAGCTGAGAAAACTTATGTTCAATAAATTATACATCAGTAACTTCGGTACTTTGTTATTTGTTCAGAAATATTTGTAATTGAAAAAAAATATTATCAATATATCAAACCCTTTGTTTCACATGTTAAAACATTGTCCAGCATCAATAATATGAAAAATGCGCCATATTGGCGCGGCTAAAAGTAACATAAATATTTGTCAATAATTACAAATTCATTTACTGAGATAAGAATGAAGCAATTACATGTATGTATACAATTTTTATATGTATGGAAAGCTGATAGTTTAGCGGTGATGACACAATAAAAATTATTACGTCAAATAATCATATATTTGCGTCAGCGAGTGCAGAAACCCTAGAAAAAAATTGAGACATCACAAAAAGCAATCCAGACATCGGAACTGGAAAAGGTAAACAACCTATATTTATTATCTTAACCACTTTAACAGGAAACTGAATTCATATTTTTCAAAAAATGTATGTAAAGAATATTTCCAAAGAAAATTGTGGAAACATTCATAAAACTTGCAAAGAAAATACTGATTTCGTAATTTTCCCAATAGTGTCACATTTTTGAATTTTTACATCGCTGACATGTCTTCTCTTTTCGTTATTATCAATAAAAAATTTAAAAAAAAGATGTGCGTCCAAAATAAAGTTATATTCAATGAAAAAAGCTCTTACCGTAACATTTTATCAATTAAAATCATAAAAAATGGGCTTATGTATATCAATATGACTGAAAACAACTGCGGCCCAAATGTGTCACACTCGTCACGTTTTTTTACGTTTTTGCGGATTTTACGTTTACATGCCAAAACTATCGGCGTCTCATGGATTAACGATTCTATTAAATGGAAAAATGAATTCAAAAATCAAATTTTATGATGCTCAATTTTCTAAGAAATTAAAATCAGCCTAAAATATATAAGAAAAATAAAGATATCTAGAAAAAATCGTGTCTAGACAAAATGTCACAAAACGTTAAAATGTATGCGTTGACGTGCGGGTTACGGAATCAACAAAATTTGAAGAGTGATTTTTAGCATATGATATATATGTTATAAAAAAAATCTAAGAGAAGAATCAAAATATTGTTTTTCAGAACAATTTGCTGTTGAAAGATTAGAAAATTACACTAAGAATTTTAAAAAATGGCATGTCATTTTTCGTGTCTAGACAAAATGTCACACATTGCTAAATTGACTTTATTTACGTCTTTGAAAATTACGCATACATTTAGGAAAGAACAAATGCTAAATATTTTATAATAGATCTTTTAATGTCTGCTTTTTGAAACTTGTAAATGGAATAAAATGCAAAAATTCATTATAGGTTTGAACATCTGCTGCCCTTACAATTTCGGAGAAAATTCGCTAAAAAGAACAAGAAAGGAAGCAAAAAAGCTAGAATGATAACACATCTAAAAGGATAAAACTGTACAATCTAGAAAGGAGAAAAAAAAGAATGAAAGAATAACAAAATACCGAAGTTCCTGGTAATTTTGTTTCTGCAGAAGCGCATTTCGACAACTTATGTCTCTCCAGTACAGATCAAATCAAACATTTGGAAATCCATACCGAAAAGTTCGTAAAAGCTGATAGAGAACAAATTACAAAATGAAAATGAGATGAAGAAATAATCACAGTACAAAATAAAAACTTAGTGTGTTACAAACTTTTTGTAGATGACTGAAAAAACTACAAATAGTTCAAAAATAAAATATTACTTTGGCTTCATGTTATGTTAGATGTCGGCCATTGAAATTAGACATCGAATATGCAACTGTTAAGTCGACAGATCGATCAATCAATCAATCAATATGAATATAGTAAATCGATTCGGTTAGCGTACCTATATGAATAGATGGAGAAAATATATTCAAAATATTTGGGATTTTTTTTTGAAACCTTGGAAGCAAAGGACCCAGGACGCCGCTGGTGGACTAATAAAAATTAAACCGACTTTGCGTAGTGTAGGGGTAAAACGTTAATAAAAATGCCTTCGAAGGGGTAAAACGTTAATAAAAAATGCTTCCGATATTACAATTTTGCAAATTCAAATCTGGCCACCGAAAAATCGTTTTGTAAAAAAAGGATATTTCAAAAGACCGAATACATTGAGCATAACTCTTCTGTCATATAAATCTATCCGTGGTGTACGGAATAGCTCAATGAGATGAACCCAATTTTCTGATTAAGGCTTATTATCATCCTACTCGTGCAATGAATATTTATGGGACAGCATAATCTGCTGTGAAATCAACCCGTATGTTAGAGATTTTCCAGTATTGTCAATTCGGCTCCGAAATGAGACAGTCGAGAGGACGAGGAGACCGAAGAGCTTGATATTCCGATCTATAAACTGGTCAATAAAAACCTCTGCTGTATTTGAGGTTCTGTGTTATGACGACCATTGCAACTTTTACTTGTTGCAGGCACAATACGAAATGTCAAACCTAATAAAACGTGAAACCGACAGTACGCAGGCGTACACAGGTTATAAGGGGAAGTTACTTTTGTCAAGAGCAAAATTCTCTTTACATTAAACTGATGAAAAAGAAAATACTTTGACTCTTTTCTATTCAGTGTTTTATATATGTGTAGATGGGATGTGTCACGTTAACTGAAGACTCCTATCTACGAATTTTAAAGTGTATCGAAATGAGTAACTGTGTTCAGGAGTGAGGGATAACTTTTATAAGCTATTACTTATATTGCTGTTGGCAGTACTATTTAAATATCGAAAATGCCGCGCCCTTTGGTTATAGTTTTCACTTTGTCTGTCTGATTGTCTGCTTTCTTTCTGTCTGTACGCTCACAAGTTCTTGTGAAACATAAAACTCAAAAACTACACACAAATTTATATTGTGTAGAGATCTGAATTGTTTTTTTTACAGTGATTGAATTCCATTTGAAGATTTGTATATTAAAATTGTATGCAAATCCGTCAAATTATGTTTAAAACTTTTTTTTTTACATCGGGCCCTTCCTGACTTTGTCATATTTCTAGTTTTCAAATACCTGGCGATATGGTTGTTTATTATAATATTTTCTATTACTCAAAAATTGCAGATTTATTTTTATAAATTTCCACAAGGCAAGCTCATAAAATACCCGAGAGGTTGTTACATGTGTATCAGATCTAATTAATGAATTATCTCTATCGTGGTTTTTTTTTTAGTTTAAGACAACAAATGGCTGTCAAAAAACACAATCACGGTACAATTCATGCAAAATTGTCATATACAAGTCACAGATGCGTGTTCTGATTATTTTTATGCGAACATAGGCAAAGAGTTAATAATTTTATGGTACATTTGTTGGGGTAGGGGTATGTTTTATTAGTGTATGATGTTATATTACCTAAAAAATGGCCATTGTTTATGATAGTTATAAACAAATACAATAGGGTTTCATTTGATACCTACTTTAAAATGATATTTGTTTACTAAAAATATATTAGGCAAAAGAAAGACAAAGCTTTGTCAAAAACGAAAATTTTCAACGAGCCGTTTATTCGGTCTATTTTGAAATAAAACTTTGTTCATCAAAAAAATTGTTACCATCATGTTAACATGTTTCATATTTCAAAAAAAATTGAGAAGCTAAAAACAATTTTCAGAATTGTGAATTGAGATGAACTTCGGGTTCTAAAGACCATCAAAATTTCGCAATTTCAATGAAAATATCAGGTAGGGGTAGGGGTATGTTTTATGGCGCTATGGAACGTATTCGCCATAGAAATTGTATTCTTTGTAAAGCTCATAAAATAAGCAATCGTTTGATACATCGTTTTTATAACTGGTAAGCATTTGGGCAACATTTTGAAGCAACTGAAAGAAAAACTTGATCGAGATACGACATTTCCAAAATTTCGGTAGATTCGTCTAAAATGGGCCCTGTTCCAACAGTGCTTGCAGGTTATGCTTGTGTTATTATGTTTTATTTTGACCAGGGGGTGTAAACGGACTTTAAAAAAAGAGATTGGGTTTATGAAGTTGGGGGAGGGTGCCCGGGGGTTATGGGGTTATTCCAGCCAATGAACTACAACAAAAAAATAATAAACATAGACGGTTAATCCATACAGTTGTTCTTTTGTCGGATTTTCATATATTGAAAAAAAATCTATTGAAAAATGTGTGCAATAGTTATGAAGAAAACTGAATATGTAATGTAAGTTTGAAAAACCTAAGGGGTGTAGTATGATATATGCTTGATATGACCACCATCCAAATTTAATGAAACCAGCTGTCTTCAGAGTTATGGCAAACGAGTCTGCATTTTTTAAATTCTTTCAGTATTAAGAGTGTTAAATCCTTAACAATTCAAGAATTGTAATATAATGCCTTCATATGACAACTTTACCTTCATTGAATAACGGACAGATATATAATGAAAAGGTCGCAGGGCGTTAAAAGACTAACAATTTTGGCATATGCCTCGCTTTTTATTATATTTCAGCTTAATTACACCGAATGTCTTATTCATCAAAGCCCACAGATGACTTTGGGACAACTACCACGTCAAACGTTTCAGTGAAGTGTGAAAAGGCATTATGTTTTTACAAAGTGAAATCAACTATCATTGTGGAAAAGTCATGGATATGCCAAAAAATACCACGGCTATTAACCAATTAGATTACATCCTACTTACATAAGGTGTTATTGGAAAAAAAACAATTTGAATTTGAAGGACTCATACAAAATGGCAATGATATAGCATTGGGATATATGTTGATAAAAGTAGATATCAGTTACAAAAAACATCGAAAACTTTTTTTATAAAGTTTTTATATCAAAACAAGCTAGATGACACAATAAGTAATATTAAGATTAACAATT
Source organism: Modiolus philippinarum (assembly GCA_002080025.1). Taxonomy (NCBI): domain Eukaryota; kingdom Metazoa; phylum Mollusca; class Bivalvia; order Mytilida; family Modiolidae; genus Modiolus; species Modiolus philippinarum. Next base: position 47,450 of record MJUU01054280.1, on the reverse strand, counting down.
TAAAACGAGATAAACATAAAAAAGTAATTTATGGAATATAAATATTTAATCTGGAGTTACCACTTTAATGAAAACTCCGATGGAGCTGAAACTCGAAAGCCCTGAAAATCTACAACGGCAAATCTTCGTAGTCATCCAAAGAACTGCTGAATAGAAAGTAACGAATATATATGTTTTATTGGCCTTAAAGACAGTGCAATTTATCATCGGGAATAAAAAAAAATCACAGGCAGTTCCGTAATTACATGAAAATAATCGGAAGGTGTGATTTCTGTAAGCGGGACCAGTTCCCCCATGTGCTAAATAGCCAATCGATGTGATTAAGTACCAACATCGCATATTCGAGACCTGGTTCAATAAACACGAACAGAGAATACAATCTATATATCTGAGTTATTCCGTGAAAATAATTTCGTATGAATAACGAATCCATTGCTATAAATGGATAATACATATGACACAGGTAGGAGTTAAAAATTAGCATTTAGTGACTACAATACATATCGTATATGTTCCTATTGATTTCATTGGCTAAACCGGTCATGTGAGTTTAAGAATATATGATTAACAAGAGCCATGTAAGAATTCTTGATATTTTTAACGGCATGTTCTTATAGTAAATTAACGTTATGTTTCTATTGATATATATATATTGACGCTACAGTACTTACTTTAGATCCGGTCGGATTTTCAAACTTATTGTTTTACATCGACCGGGGGAAGCTCTCATAAAATATATGATGAAGATGCGGTCGTGATATAAAAACATATTTTGGTAAAGCAACAGCTGAAATGAGTAAAATTTTGTTTAACAGATGTAACATGGTAAGTATGGGACACTTGATCTAAGGCAAAAAAGTATGCTATTCTTTTTTTTTCCTTGTTTGTTTGTTTTGGAAATAAGAGATGTGTCAGCTTATACTTTTCCAATCAACACTAATTCAGTAATCCCATTTACAGGTCCATTTTCGCCTTCAAGCATTCTGATACCGGAGCATCTATTTCGGGGAAAGTTCTGGCGTTTTCATGAAATCTGTCCTAACTAAAAACAAGTAATGGGATACCACGAAAGCAACATGTGTAATATAGCAATGATGGACTTTTTACTCTGTCAATATGTAAAATATGGACCTGTCAGGAATAATTTAACCTCGAACTTTGTCCTCATTTCGATTGTTTGGTTTAGAATATGTGCATAAAGTATGATTGATGTGTTTTGAAAAAAAACATACATTCAGATTTCTCATGCGTAGTATCGTGTTGGTTTTCATTTATTGGTTCATAATATTTTCAATTTTTTTTTGCAGACCAGACAAAAAGGAAAAGAGACAATTCTTTGCCGCTTAGATAAACACTTTACAAGACATAGCAGGAAGAAATGAGTATATATAAGAAATGTGTCATTTTGTCTTGACAACAACTTTACATGAAAAAATGAAGCATATATTTTTCATACTTTTGACAGTAATTAATTATGTCCAACTGTTGGAAATTACTGCTTTTACAAGTGTGATTGAGAAAAACAATGAATGTCGAATGTATATGAATTGTTCAAGCACTGAACCTCCGTTCGGTTCTTCTGCTGAATTTCTGTTAAACGATAAAGATAAGCGAAGCATAAAGTATTACAATGATCACTGCTACACCGAGAATAGGGAGTGTAAAAAGGATGAATGTAGCTGCACAGATAGAAGTTACGCCGTCTATTTTACTAAGTGTCCCAAAAATGATTTTAGTAACTTTTCATGTCAAATGAGATTTGAACACAAGGACGAAGAATTTGGACACAAGGTGGTACAAAAAATTGTTGAATACAACGGAACAGGTATGATAACAAAAATAATTTCACTTGCTAGAATTATTTCACAAAGGAAAAAACAGATGCGTGAAGCACCTCGGTGAATCACGGCGTTTTTAAAAGTAGTTAAAGGTTTCGATGATATAAATTAGGGTAAATATGTACTCCATGTCCCTCTATTTGTTCATTGGATATTATTTTTGATAAAAAACTCATTTTTGCACAGATTCAAAGGTAAATTTTTAGAGACTTGTTATTTTTTAGATGAACTGGTATTTTTATGATTATAAAAAAGGATGTTTTGTCAATAAAAACTTTAAAAAATCAAAACAAAAAAGTACTGTGAACGCAAAGCTTTTATTTTATAATTTTTTGTAAAATGAAAAAGACGTAAAACTATCATAAATGTATCAGCAACAGGTTTACAATTTCAATTCAAGTCAGCAGATTTATCTCAAATTTTCAGGGTTTATAGATTTAGTTCAGGAGCTAATTCGATAAAATATCTAATAAGAAAAAGTATTTCATTTTATATACAGTATTGCAGGTTAATGACAAATGTTTGTTTTAAACTTTTTTTGTGAACATGTATAAACAATATCATGAACATGCGAGTATTCCTCTTAAGTTTATTTTTTTTATCTTCCATCGTCAGGCAACAGTTTTAGCACATCCATTTATAAAGTATAGACGAAATACAAATGACATAGTAGGCCACAATTAAAAGATGAAATAAACAAAAATATACAAATCAAAAACAAATAAAAATTGAAACGGGAAAGTGGTTACGTGCCTAACATTTCTGCCTCGTGATTTTCAAGTAAACATTTTTACTTTTCATCGGCGAAACCGAAACCGAATCCGAAACCGAGACCGAAACCGAAACCATACTATACGGAATTAGTTTTGATTTGTTTCTCTTACTGCATGGATATCAGTGTCTCATGGGCTTAAAAGTTCAGCTTTCTTTTTGACATATTCACTGTAGATTTGTTTATTAATGCAATTCTATAGAAGTGACTAGACTTTAGGCATTAAATATGTAATCAATTCCACAATTTGGATTTAGAATTTGCTTTTTGGGTGTAATTATGAACAAAGAAATTGACATACATAATTTGTTGCTTGGCGAAGAATTCTTATATTTATGTTGCAATTTACAAATTTCATGAATTTTGTTGTGTTGTTCATCTTTGTATATGTGAATGTTTTCATTTTTCTTTTCTTTGTCGTGCTCATGTTGTATCTCTTTTCTTTGAATTTTCCGATGTTGCATATCATGGGTTATTCGTTTTAGATTGACGGTCTGGTTCTGACTTACTTTTAGCATGAATAAGGTCTTCAAGGCGAACATTAAATCTGCATTTTACGCTCAATCTTTATAAAGGCCTAAACAAATCAGTTGTTTTGAAAATTTCATTCAATATATCCTTTCAAAAGAGTTTTACATGTTGCGATATACAAAGTTCATGAATTTTAGCATCAACAAGGTATTTAAAGTAAGTAAGAACCGAACCGCCAGTCTAAAACGAACAAGCCAAGGACAATGGGAACATCAAAAAGAAACAAAGAAACAAAGACAAAACATGAGTACGGCACAGAAAAGAAAAAAATGAAGACACACACATATACAAAAAGGAACAACACAGACCCGATACAAACAATGGATGAGATCAGTAAGATTTTAGGTCTGTGGTTTAAACTTACTGTTAGTACATGACCAAAACAATTTAATTTTGAAAATCTATTTCACGGTATCCATTTTAAGGAGTTTTTTATGTTGCGATAAATAAATATCTTGAATCTGAGCATAAATAGACCACATACTAAAAGTCTTACTTTCCAGACCTTAATCATGCTGAAATTAATGTAAAATCGTAACATATAAAACTACATCAAAAGAATATGATGAAGTAAATTCTTAAAAAATGGAATTGTTTTAATAAATTTTAAAGATTAAACATTTTAGTTTAAACAACAGACAAGAAATATTGCTTTTCAAAGTTTTTAATACTTTAATTCATAAAATTTGTATTTTACAACATATAAAACTCCTTATGAAGGATATATGAAATAATCATTTCAAAAGACTATATTGTTTTGGTCTTTTTTAAAGATTGAGTTTAAATTACGGACTTCAAATTTTACTTTTAGTACTTTATTAATGCTAAGATTCATGTAATCGCAGTCTTTAAATCTTACATATTTTTAAGTACACGCTTAAAATCAAATTTTTCATGCCTTATTTATGCTTAAATTTCTATATCGTAACATATAAAATTGATTCAGGAGGATATAATAAAATAATTTAAAAAAGACTAGATTGTTTTACATTTCTTAAAATTGAGCGTAAATTCAGACTGAAAATTTTCCTTTAAGACGTTATTTATGCTAGAATTCAGGAAATTTATATATCGCATCATATAAAACTTTTTCAAAAGGATATAATGTAATAAAATTTTCTTAGTTTAAACAAAAAACTAAAAATCTCATTCTTCAAACACTATTTATATCAAAATTAAAAAAAAAATTCTATATTCCAACATATAAATTCCCTCAGGAAGATATGACGAAATTAAATTCTCAAAAAAATTAATTGTTTTGGTCATTTTAAGACCGAGTTTAAACTGCAGACTAACTATCTTGACTATCATACCTTATTTATGCTTAACTTCTTTAAATTTGTATACGGCAACATGAAAAAACTTTTTCAACAGGATTTGATGAAATAAAATTAAAAAAAATCAAAATAAGTGAATAAATAAAAAATAAATCAATTAAGATTTAATTAAACCGCAGACCAAAATATATAACTATGAAAAACAAATTCTCGAGTGAATAACTAATTTAAATATTAATCTAGAACAGAGTGATTTACAACTGTTAAAGTGAACTTGAGACAGTCAAGATCGAATCCTTCCATGACCCGCAAATCAGCTATTCTTTCGCACTCACAATCACCAGTCTGTTTGATAACTTTTATTAAAATAAGCAAACAAACTTTACGAAGGTTGAATAAGAAAGAAAATTATGAGCTTTAAACAGAATACACTATTTTGATTGTTTTGACCAAATTCTGAATAGAGGTTTTTCATAATTTGCGTTTTTGATTAAAAGTGAATTCCGATTCCGACCGGAAACTGCAGTTTTCGTGCAAAATATCAGGTATTTCGCGAAATACTATACATTCTGTACGGAAACTCAAGATTTCGTGCGAAATACCGTATATTTAGCATGAGGACCCTACTTTTCAGTTTTCGAGCAAAGTACTAAGTATTCCGCATTTTTGTGGCTATTGTGTGAGAAACGTTTATGCGACATAGATTTTGATAATTTGAAATTTCTCAAGGAAAACAGAAGGAAACCCAATTAAAATCCAATAAGTAATGAAGATTTTATCCCTTTTGGCTCTTTTAAAAAATGGTTGGACCAGGACACGAAAAGTAAGATAAACATATTATACGTATGACGGGACGAGAAATCTTTTGCATGCCGAGCTTTACAGTCCGTTTTAGCATCAAAGGAACATATTATCGATACTTTCATGGGTAATTTGATAAGACAATAGCAAACTGGCGTGAAGGACAACTGAAATAGAAACAACATCTCTAAACTTAATGATAAATTTTCCAGCTTGGCCATACAGTTAAAATCACCTGTTGAAAGGAAAGTTATTTCCACCGAAAAATTGGAAAACCGAACCTTTTGAACGAGAAAAGCTCGGCATGGGATATTTCTACAGAAAATAACAGTACATATTCAAAATCCCAGCGAAGTGGCATTTTTAATTGGTCAAAAGGATTTTTTTTCCGAAAATTGTGTTTATGCAAATTTACCGGTCGTACTTGTTCGTTGTTGTCAAATATAGTTCCTAACCAGACTCCGGTCTGGGCGGTTGTCAAACATACGACGAATTGGACAAAGGAACACGAAATGTCTTTTTACTGATTGTGACAATATCACAAAATTTTGATTCCTGACGGGCAAAAATCGGCGGAAATATACTATAGCACCGCGGACAATTTGCATAAAAACATGGTTACGGAAGGAGTTTTTAAATTTATTCAATGCTTCACGGAAATTTGCAGAAAACCGGTTCATTTAAAACGATTTAACAAAATACAGTAGAGAAAAATCCAAGAAAAAGAAAATCACTTAAACTATATTCTGTATTTTTTTTTTGATATATAAATTCTAGGCCGAGATGTCGCCTTCGTGCGTTTCATATTTCAGGTTCATGATACACCTATTTTTAAAAACATTGAGGAGTAATGCCTCTGTGGCCGACGGGGCTAGACCACTGGATTATAAAACTGAGGGTTTCGGGATCGAATCACGGAAAAACATCTTTCGTTTTTGCGTCTTGTGTTTATGAAAACAAATCAAAGCAACAATTGAACATGAATACATCTGAGCATTAACAGTGATAAATGGCTCAACTTAAGATAAAGGTTAAACCGTTGGATGCATCCTCCGAAGGCGGGGCTGTTGTTGGTAGAGGCAAAACAAAAGGGAGTGTGCGAGTTAACTGCTTTCTTTGGTTTAGCTGCTTTGGTTTTGAAGACCTTCTTAGGCTTAACACTCTTAGCCTTGGCTAATTAATCTACTACTCACATGCCGAGCTTTTCAGTCCGTTTTACCATCAAAGGAACAAATTATCGATACTTTCATGGGTGATTTAATAAGACGATATCAAATTGGCGTCAAGGACAGTTGCAATGGAAACGACATCTCTAAACTTAATGATAAATTTTCCAGCTTGGCCATACAAGTTTAATATCACGTTGAAAGGAAAGTTATTATCACCGAAATATTGGAAAACCGAAGTTTTGAACGAGAAAAGCTCGGCATGGAATATTTTACAGAAAATGACAGCACATATTCAAAATCCCTGCAAAGTGGCATTTTCAATAGGAGAAAGGGATTTTTCCCGAAAATTTTGTTTATGCAAATTAACCGGGGGAACTTGTTCGTTGTTGTCCAATCTAGTTCCTAACCAGACTCCGGTCTGGGCGGTTGTCAAGACTTGAAATCTGGACCTTTTCCCGCGCGTCAAACATACGTTGAATTGGAAAAAGGTACACGAAATATCTTTTTACTGAATGTGACAATATCACAAACTTTTGATTCCGGACGGGCAAGATTCGGCGGAGAGATACTATAGAACCGCGGACAATTTGCATAAAAACAGGGTTACGGATGGATTTTTTAAATTTATTCAATGCTTCACGGAACTTTGCAGAAAAAGGTTTATTTAACACGATTTAAGGAAATCCAGTAGAGAAAAATCCAAGAAAACCAAAATTAGTTAAACTATATTCTGTATTTTGTTTTGATATATAAATTCTAGACCGAGATGTAGCCTTCGTTCATTTCAAATTACAGGTTTATGATACATCTTTTTTTAAACATTGCGGAGTAATGCCTCGGTGGCCGAGAGGGCTAGACCACTTCGTTATAATACTGAGGGTTCTTGGATCGAATCTCTAAATATCATCTTTCGTTTTTGCGTCTTGTTTTTATGAATTGAAATCAAAGCAACAGTTGGACATTAATACATCTGAGCATTAATAGTGATATAGGGCTCAACATAAGGTTAAAGTTGAACCAATGGATGCATCCTCTGAAGGCGGTGCTGTTGTTGGTAGAGGCAAAACAAGGCTGGGGGGGGGGGGGGGGT